>BMAO01029754.1:0-213711 GCA_019973975.1 Trichonephila clavata | reverse complement strand
TATTTCAAAAGTGTCTGCTTATATTCTAAATATATCATGGGGAGCCTTCTCTCTCTCTCTAAGTAATATAAAAAATTACTTAATAAGTAATTTTCACTTAATTTTGAATTCTGTTCTTGAATATTCATGTGTTTTTTTTATTATAATTTTTTTAAAATTAAAATTGGAACAGAGAGTTTTGTTCTCAGCAAAGACATTGGTCATATAATTATTTATAAATCTTTTAGTCTAAGAAAAATTCTAGTTATTTTTCAGACATTTTCAGGATTTTTTTTAAAAATCACATATTTAATTTTTTTAAAATAATATTAAATAAAAATCTAATACAGTGAAATTAAGATATACGATAAAATATCAAAAATAATTTTATGTTCTCTGTGTAAATCAAAAAGTCTAAACCACAAGTATTTGACTAAAAAACGTACAAAATGCTACCTGCTGATTACCCTTAAGGGTACGAGGACATGCTCGAGCGAGTAAAATGCAAAAATTAAGACTCTAGTATGTTAATGGGACATATATGTTTAAAATTCCCAATAGAGCGCGGTGTGGTGTGTGTGTGTGTGTGTTGTGTGTGTTGTGTGTGTGTGTTGGTGTGTGTGTGTGTGTGTGTGTTGTGTGTGTGTGTGTGTGTGTGCGTGTGTGGTGTGTGTGTTGTGTGTGTGTGTGTTGTGTGTGGTGTGTGTGTGTGTTGTGGTGTGTGTGTGTGTGTGTTCTTAATAAACATATTTTAATTACTCTGTAGAACTGCAAAAGTAATATTTAATTCAAAATTTTTTCTACGCTGTTTAATTTAAATTGGACATATAATTTTTGAGATCTCATAATACACACTTATGTTTAGGTACGATTTTTTAAGAAAATTTCTCTTAAATATATAAAATATTTTTACACAGCTGAAACAATTCGCAAAATATAGTTACTCTGTTTTTTAGGGAAATATTAGTATGGTGTTCTTAAAAAAAAGTATGGAATTTTGTAACGCGTTGAAAATTTCTATTTTTCTTCCTTTTTCACACATAAAACTGTTTTTTAAAATAAAAAAAAAATCAAGCACTACTTAGACTTAAAAAAATTAGGTTCACTATATGTACAGGTATCCTGTATAAAAGTATAAAAAATTTGGAGCCATATAGTGCAATTGTTTTTTAAAAAAGTGTTCCTAAAGGCAAAAAATTATGCTTTGGAGAAAAAGTGAAAAAACTTGAAGTAACTATATTTTTACATTTTACACAGTTGATTAATATTTCCTGTCTATTTTTTGTACGCCTAATAATAATACTTTAAACATTCTCTAAAGTTACAAAAGCAATTTTATATTTAAAATTTTTTTTCCCTATGTTATAGCTGAACATGCGTGTGTGTGTGAACAGAATTTTGTCAAACATATTTTCATTTAGGAACCAATTTTACAAAAATATTTCTTGAGTATAAAAAATATTTTACACACATATATAAAACAATGAACAAAACATAGTTACACAGTTTTTTGTGATGGAATAACTCCAAACTTCTCTAAGAAATCATTAAATGTTGAAGTTTTGAAAATCTTTATTTTTTTTCTTTTTCTCATATAACGCTAATTTTTTTTTTAAAAATTAGGCACTAAAAAGAGAAAAATATTATTCTTTCTTTCAAATAAAAACAAATCAATGGTTTAAAAACATCAAACACAAGAGGAGTGAGTGATAGTTATATTTACGTCGCACTATAAAACTGCACAAGGGACATTGGAATACTTTTGAACATGATAAAGTGACGAGGAGGACACCTGAGCTGGTATCACCTTGTCCTAACTTCCGTACCACACCACCGGGAGGATGTTGGAGCCTCGACATTTTTAACGTGCATCGGCCCTTTCAGCACTGCTGGTCAACAGCAGTACTAGTCTACAACTCATGACATGCCATCCACGAGTCCTTGACCACTAGGCTACCGAGGTCTCTCAAACACAAAAGGAACAATTTTTTAAAATGTGTCAAAAGTGGCATGGCAATCAATTGTTTTATTTTTATGTATTTTATTAATACACGGGTCTAGTATAAATAAATTATTTTTAAGAAATTCAAATAATATATAATCTTTAATGCAGAGTGGAGTGCCCCCCCCCCTTTGGGGGGAGTGATAACCCTATGTGGGGGGCTCGAGCATGTCGAAAATAAAAGATTATTTTTAAAATATATTAATTTACTGAAAGGAAGTAAAACAAAATACATTCTGACATAATAAAGAATAAAATGCACATTTATAATGATATAATATACTTATAAATGTATCAGACTGCTCAGAGTATTTGATAATTAATTAATTGATTGATTATTTAAATGTTATGAAAATATTTCGAAATTAAATTTTGGGGAAAGCTAAATACAGGATTGAGTTTTGTTCATAGGAGTTGGGACAAAAAGTGACTAAAAGAACGATAATTGTTGGTATAAAGAAATTCATACCTGAAGCCAAGGTGTATGAAAAAGGGTTTACTAAATTTGAGTTATATTTTTCTGTATTTATATATGTATACAAGGTGATTCGCCACCAGACAGATTATCTTGCAGGGTGTGTAGGGGGTACAGAGACGACTCAGAATCCAATAGGAATGCAGGGTCACAAATGCTGTAGTTGAGAGCTATAGTACAAAGAAGCAGAGAAAAAGAACAGAAAAAACCACTCAATAAAGGGACAGAAAACATTTTATTGAAAGGTTATACTACAAGAGGAGTTCGAAATTACGACCAGAAGTCATCTGGCAGGCCTGACAACGGCGCTGCATGGAATTCCTTACCTTCTCGATGATTCCTTTGGTCAGTCTTGTGGTAGATAATACTGAACGGAAGGTTTTGGGAAAACAGATTCTACAGAAAATCGTCATTTGCGATCCGTTTTCCGAGGTAGTAAAATGAATTCGTATTCAAACGAAGCACTGGTCGACGTGATGATCATGTATGGAGCTGCAGATTGTAATGGGCATCCCATTCGGCAGTTATACTAGGAACTTTACCTGAACACATCACACGACCTTTGTTCGACCTTTGTGTTCCACATCACACGACCTTTGAAAGTGGGAACAGATGGTGATGTGAGTCTGGTTCTTTGGTCACATGAAGATTTTTGTGTCCGAGACTCCCGTTCCTTTAGTTCAGGCATGTCAAACTCACATGATATCGCGGGCCACATGATATATTTTATATTAAGTAGGAGGCCACAGGTTTTCAATGTTCAAGAAAGTAATAAAATGTGATTTTTAGAATGATTATATTATGTATTTATTAGACTCAATGTTAAGCTCAATGCATTTTATAATATACATACAAAGTCTTTTCATATTTCTTATCAGTTTAATTAAAACTTAACTCAGAGTGGCGTTTAGATGATAGAATGAGGTGATGAATTGTGGGTAGGCTAGAAACATGCCAGTCACAAATCCAGATTTGTAGAGGATTCAATTTAACGCCCAACGTCGGGTTCAACTTGTAGAAATAGTTTCAGGATACCGGATCCTTAGAGAGAAAGCCTGGGCAAGATCATCAAAGATCCACGACAACCGGAGAAGATGGCCATTTTTTCATTATAGCAAGGCATAGCAGCGATACTACAGCTTCTCAGCTCTCTATGCAGCCACATTAAATGGAGTTTCAAGGGTGACTGTTTCCAGCACACTTCATGAATGTGTGAGTGAATATTAACGTCGCACTATTTAACTACTCGATGACTTTTGGTGAAGGATCTCGTAATTTTGAACGATAGTCAAGACGCAAGGACGACTTCTGAGCAGCATTCCCTCTACAAATTACCAGAGTACGCCAACGGGAGGACTTTGAGCTTCGACAGACTTAGCTTGCCCTTCTACACGGCGAGTCTTCAGTCACATTAGAATTCGACAACGTAAGCCTCGAGTTTATGATCTTAACCACTAGACTACCACAGCCTTCAATTGAAATAAATAAGGCTTAAGACATTGAAAGATATTAAGATTGATAAATCATGTAGATTTCTCACGCAGAGTTTCGGCAATTTTTTCAACTTTGCTGGCTACAGTATTTCAACTTATTGCATTTTTAAATGTTTTTACTGTATCGGATATAATACTTCCATCGTCTTAATTGAAAATTTACTAACAAATTCCCCTTCAGTAAATTGTCTAGATCTTTATGTGATTAAATGTGACAATATAAACTTTAAGGCAGCTATTTCATCTACAACAAATTTAGTGAATACTCTTTGTTATTTTTGAAGATTTGATTTCCATTTCGACAATTAATCTTCACGAAGTTTTGCAATGTATTGGTCATAGTTTGTTTTATGATTTGTGTCATAATGTCTTTTAAGATTATATTCCTTAGCATCTAAAGTAAGGTTTTTTTTTTATATAAGTCATAACATTTTATTCTAGTTTTTGGTCACAAAAATACTACACTTCCCATTTTTCTTCAAAGTTACGGTGTTCCTCTTCAATTAAACTTTTTTCTTACATATTGTTCTTGAAGTTCGAATATATTTTTATTAAATAAATTTTTAGGTTAATATGAATAACAACCACTTTCATTCACAAACGATTTAGCAACCATTAAACTCTATCTTGATCACCTCTTGTGTTTTTTAAACTTATAAAAAAACTGTGGCGGTCTCTGAAGTCTCTCTCTCTCTCTCTCACTCCGTTCTCCTCTCTCTGATTGGACATTCCAAGGAGAGATGAAGAAAGAGAAATAAATGTCGCACCTACATAACTAATATTGGTTCCATTATAATGAATAATATGCATAAATGTATTTTAAAAAATTAGTAAAAATTAATTTATAATAGTAAAGTTAAGTCAAGCCCAGTGGCTGCGTGGTAGTGTATCGCGTTTCCACCCGACAGGTCTGGGGTTCAAATCCCGGGCTGGGCAACATCGGGACTCAGCCTTTCATTGGGTCGATAAATGAGTACCAAGCTGGCATGTAGGAATTAAACACTGAGTGTTTCACGTTAGACTGACCGAAACATCGACTACAGTGCCTAAGGTCACATACTAAGATAGGCACAGTAGGCGTTGGCCCTCATGGGCTGTTGCCCCACTGTTTTCAGTTCAGTAAAATTAAAAGAATTTTAATAAAATATTAAAAAATAACTTTTAATCTAAAACTTATTTCAATTATCAAATAGGGGGGGGGGGATTCTATTAAAATAAGAATAGCTAGCAAATATTTTTTAAAGTTAACATCAAATGAATTTTAAAGTAAAAAAAGTTTAAATGTTTAAAAAAAATTTTAAAGTCTTGGCGAGCCACAATTTATATATTGGCGGGCCACGTGTTTGACATGACTGCTTTAGTTAAAGATCTCATCGCTCGAATATCTGTAACTGCGGTGGATATGTGACATCTCAAGAATCTTCGGGAATGTAAGGAATTCCTTGCAGCACCACCATCAGGCCTGCTTCTGGTCCTAATTTCGAACACATGTTGTAGTACTACCTTTCAATAAAATGTTTTCTCTCCCTTTAATGGGCTGTTGTTTCTGTTCTTTTTCTTTTCTTCCTTGCACCATAGTTCTCAACTACGGCATTTGCGACCCTGTATTCCTGAGTGGTTCCGAAACGTCTCTATACCCCCTATACACCCTATAAGTTTGTCAGTCTGGTAGCGAATCACCTACATATAAATGTAACCTAAAATCCATTCCTATAACTCCTATTTATAACCTTGTGATGGTTGGGCTGTCCCATCCATCAGTGTGCGAGAGTTGGAAGGAAGATTAGCCATAGTCAAAACAAACCGAATTTATTTACCCGTCTCAACAACCTAACAAACCTGAACAACCCAAGTTAGGAAATGCACCTTTAAATAAATATGGGAGCAAAAGCGAGGAAGACGATACAAATAATATTTAATTATAAATTTAATCACTTATTCTAGGAACGTCTTAGCCGTACACACATTCCAAATAATCGAAGATACATTCTAAGTTAATCTACTTCAAGCCAAAGCTAACCCAATTGAAATACCTAATTGACAAATCATCAATCTTAAATACTAAGCAAATAATCTACGGAACACTTTCACCTGGCTTTCTATTACTTTACGTTAATCACTCACTGCTATCATTTAGCTCCTAACCTCTCTCTCCCTCTAATTTGAAAGTTAATGTTTAAATATAAGCCTTAATTTGCATACGTCACATCTTCTTCCTTAGGAGAAAGTTTTTAATAGAATAATATTTAAAGAAACAGTTTTTCCGCAAGAGGATTAGTAGCAGGTGCGGGAATAGACCCGTTAACAACCTAAGCAAAATTCTATTTCCTGTCTATTATTTATTTTCCCATCGTACACATTCACGTATAAAATTAAGCAGCTAAACAGAAAAGACCATCCAAATATTAGATTTCAATCACACTCCATTTGTGGTCTTAGGCCGCACTTTCCCACGTATATTTGTAATGATTCCCGTTAGTTTCATCATAAGGCAATATGGTACCCTAAAAATCATCAAACTATCAAAATTTTTATAGGCTTATTTGATACCTCGAAACTTTATAAACATGTCTGCAAAATTTCAAAGCTTTACCTGCATTTTTTTATCAAGTTATGGAGCAATAATTGATGCTGGACAGCAACTACCACGCCCACATTTTAGATCATCTGCTAGAAAAGAGCCTGATAAAAATGAATTCATTATTTTTCTACCGTATGTAAGTGATACTGACATTATATATGCAGTAACAAATCATTTCAAGAAAGAATTGTGCAATTCATGCAAAAATTCTAGTTTGTGTATTGTTTATTGGGGGGGGGGTAGAGCAAATGGATTTCGTCAAGGTTTAAGAGTTGTGCGTGCTTTTTATGATCTTATTATGAATGAAATGAAAACTTCAAAACGGATTCCCCCAAAGCACAAAAACTAAATTTCATTTTGATAACCCAGATAATTAAAAATCTAATGCGCAAGAATAGAAAAACTCTCCCATTTTTATATATTTGTTTTGGTGATATATATAGTATTTATATCCCATGAGTGTGAAATTCAACACTTTTACTATTAAAATATTTTAAGATATTTATTTAATTAAATGCACATATGCAGTTCTTAGATTTTGATATATTTTACCTATAAATTGTTATTTGATTTTGCTTTCATTCGTGTACAATATTTAACATGCGAAAGCTTTTAAAATCATGGAAATAAAAAATAAAGGCATAAACATCCTTTGTACATGTTGTGCATTAGCTTTGAGCATGGAATTAGCTCTGAAGTGTGTGTGTGTTTATTTTTTTTTATAATTATCAAGATAAGGTTTTATGAAATATTGATCTTTCAATCGTTTTCTTCTATATATTCATTATGGCAGTATACTGTTTAATAGTTCTACATTTGGGCAATTTTTTATGGTAAGCTGTTTCAAATAGGCTAATTAACATTTCATTAATGTTTCAGACTATGCGATGAATATTTTATCATGCTATTCATGGAATGAAAACTTCAAACTCATATTTCTCCATGTTGAGTTTTTGTACATATACTATTATTCAAAACCCTAAAGCTTTTTTGTAAATTGAAGTATGGGTTTGAAATTTTTTATACATGTTCTGAAATGTATGCTTTGTAAAAGTGTGCTTGGAATTAACTCTAACATGTTTAGTATTTTTTCTAAAAAATTTCAAATCAAAATTAATGTTTTTTTTGAGAATTTTTGGAAGTTTAACTATAAAAAAATTAATAAAAAATTAAAGAGCAGCAGCATAAAAAAACACATGCACAGTTTTATGTAGTATATTATAAGGTACTTGAAAAAAAATTTGAAGGAAAAGAGACATATTTAAAAAAAGCCTTAGGAATTTAAAAAATGTTTTAAAAAGTTTAAAAATTTAAATTTTACAAACATTTTGCAACAAATTTAAAAATTTTGTATGGAGTTATTATTAAATATTAACCTTTATAAAATACAATTAAAACCAAATATAAAATATTAAAAATAAAAAAAATGTGAAGATGGTACCATATCGCCTTAAAAGTTTTTAATTTGTAATGATCCTAACCCTCCCCCCACCCAGGACTCTCTCTTAAATTATTAACTGTAGCTAGCCCACCCAACGGGATATAATCGGGACTATATCCCTTAAAAATAAAAATCTCAGCGTATTTAAACAAAGATTACTAAAAACATCCCGTACGATATCTTTCCACCAATCACAATATCCGTCCAAGGATGTCATGTGAATTTTGGAAATTCCGGTCTGTGTTTCACAAAAAAACTGAGACTCTGGAGAACTTGCACCACTCCTTGTCCTCGAAATGTGAAAAGCACATCCATCGTTTTTATGGTATTTGTTAAGTGTCTTCTAGATCATAGGTTCTCAACGTGGGCGTTTGAGGCTAAAACTAAAGACTAAGACTAACAGACTTTGAGGCTAAAAGTTTCAGGGAAAATTTAGTGGCGTTGAGATGGCATGGAAGGGCTTGGGCAGATTAACCGAATATAATCTAAAAAAAACTTAAACGAGTCTTACAGTAGTCGCATATGATGTGTAACATCTGACATGTTATCGTGGTAAATACGCAATAGTGACTTTAATCCTGAAAAAAATGAATCGGGTATGATTGGAAATAATTTTCTATCGAATAATTATATCTTTAATGAAAATTTTATTTAATTAACACAAGGAGCAATGCAATTTTTTATCAAAAATATTTATTCTTGTTCAATTTGGGGAAAACGGAGACAATAGATTTATGAAAACTAAAATATGACACATATACTTGGGATTTAAAAGTATTTAAAAATCGTTGAAAAACAGCGTCAATAACAGTACTACTGTTAGTTGTCGAAACATTTCGATTTGTGTTCATTTCGAGCTTGAGTTCATCTTTTAGAAAAGCTGTGAGTGGCTCAGCTTCTGGCAAACTGAAGTTAACGTTAAAATCACCACCCAAAATCCTGGGAAGCGAATGATAGTTTTTTTTAAGAAGAGCAGAACCACCTTCGGTATAAAGTAAAAGTACAAAATGAAGGAAATCCTTAATTTTTTTAACTGTTTGATTCGGAGAAATGTATGCGACCACCAACGTGACTGTTTGTCCATTTTCAAACACAACGAGCCCTGAGACTTTGACATTTCAGCGTAAGAATTGCAAGTTTATTCTGGATGCAGTCTAATAAGACTTGCTGGTATGTGCGGAAGGCTAACGGCTCAATTGGGATCCCGATACGAGGGTAGCAAAGAGACACCCTCAAGCACATGCTTAAAAATTAGAAATATTAGAGAAAATAAAAAATACCTGTTTACTCAATAAGTTAGTTTTCTCTTGAATCGAGAAAACATTGTTAATCGCAATTAAAAATATTACATTGACAGCGACAGGAATTAACCTCAAAGTATGAAAATTATACGCATTTAAATATTTATTCAAGTCGGTTTTTTTAAGAATGATAAGCTTTGTCTGACGCTTAACAGGAAATATAATTATTAATATCTAGTTTACACATATATAAATATATCCTCAGATTTCACACACAACGAGCCCTGAGACTTTGACATTTGAGCGTAAGAATCGCAAGTTTATTCTGGATGAAGTCTAATAAGACTTGCGGAAGGCTGGAGGCTTAATGGACTAAATTCATGTGACGTCATAATCACATGATAAATTTTAAACCACGTGTTTTTAGCCAATCAAGTTCAAAAACACATGTGACGTCATAGTCACGATAAATGCAATTATCTATTTTCAACAAATCAGTTCATGCACTTCGTTGTTGCCAAATTACGCTTTTTACAGAAACCTTTTTTTAAAAAAATTAATATTTGTCACTTTATTTAAAAGTACATGTATAAAACAAGACTTTTTTTTCTTTAATTTTAAAATCTTTTTGCAGAAATTTCTTTTTATAACTCTTGAGCATCTTTACCCAACTATGCAATTTGAAATTTTACCTAAGTTTTACAAATAGAATTAAAAGTACGAGCTAGTTTATTGTCCGTTTTGAATTCAATGTAGAACACGTGTTTATATTATCATGTGACCGTCATGAATTTAGTCCATTGCTACTAGAGTTAGACCCCGAGACGAGGGTAGCGAAGAGACACCACCAAGCGTGCTGATTGGTCAAATCAAACAGCGTGCGCTTCCTCGACTTCCTGTTAAGCATTTCCGTCCCTTTTCACGAAATCACTCCAACAAATATCCAACAACCGAGAGAGAGAGTAAAGATGTTACACATCAAAAACACTCTGGTTATGTACTAACAAAAGTAAACTTTAATACTGTTTACTTATGTTGATTGTATGAACTTAAATCTTTTCTATATCACATGTACGAAAATTCACATATTTCGGTAGCTCGGGAAGTGGATGAAAAACTTAAAGATTACATTACATTTAGACCTACATTAAATTGAATGATATAGTGTATTTTAATGTCTGTAGTGCACGTGCTGTCTTTGTGTGTGAGCAGTAGGAAACATGTTTCGTCCACTGCATTTCATTACGTATATTATCCAAGAAACATAATTAAATATGTTAACCAGGAATTAACGTGATTCTTTAAAGGCTGAAACTGTCAATTTATATTTTGATTGAAAGCAATAGTTTATTATGAATTACTTCGTATCATCAAAACCTCTGCCTGTCTTAAAAACAGGTAAGCTAAAACTTTTATTCCACTCTCTTAAATGAAGAAGAAATTCAGTAGCGTTTCAATTCCTTCAATATCCTATCTATGACTAAAATATATAATATTATTAAAGTGTAAAAAAAAGTAAAAAATTGGGGTTTAAAAAAAATTAAATTAACAAATATATTCTATTAGTAAGAGAATAATTTTTAAAATTCCACGCTTGTTTTCTCCAAGTATTATGTACACTCTTATTACTCTAGAGTGCGAGGGGGTGGTATTGAAATATTTAGTAGAAAAGGGGGTGCAAGCTCAAAAAAGGTTCGGAACCTATGGTGTAGATGTTTATTTGTGTTTGTATTTAAATGTACAATAAATTTGATTACCATCTAAAGAACATGCCTCATCAATTTAACAGCTCTTAACGCATCACCAATCAAAAGAATAATTAAATGCAAAGAAAACCTTACTACCACAGTACATGACGCGCGCACACATATATATATATATATATATATATATATGGAAAAAATCTATATAAAAAATAGTACATAACAGGGAAGTGGCTTGTCAGATTGTATTTATGCTTTTGTGAGGCAATGAGTAAGCCAAAGGAGCTTTGTGAGTTTGATAGTGGCAGTATAGTGGGATGCCACCTTTGTGGGAAATCATTTCGTGAGATTGCGGACATTCTATAGAAGCCTAAATCTACTGTGAGTGATGTAATTGTGAAGTGGAAACGTCAAGGCAGTGAAACGGCAGAAAATCGAACTATTAGGCCGAAATACTTGGTGCACGTAGCCCCAGAACTCTGAAAAGGGTAGTGAAACAAAATCGCAAGTCCTCGTTGGTGGAAACTTCTCAGGAGTTCCAAAGTTCATCAGGAATTAGTGTTAGCAGCAGGACTGTCCGTCGAGAGTTAAAAAACTTGGGATTCCATAGTCGTGCCGCCGCTCACAAGCCAAACATCACTCCACAGAATGCGAAGCATTGATTGCAATGGTGTGTTATTGGACTGTGGACATGTGGAAAACTGTTCTTTGAAGTGATGAATCCCGCTTTACAGTCTGGCAGTCGGATGGACGCGTATGGGTTTGGCTAATGCCCGGCGAACGTTTCTTTAGTGACTGCATTGTGCCGACTGTTAAGTTTGGTGGTGGAAGCATAATGGTGTGGGGGTGTTTCTCGTAGTTTGGCCTGGGTCCGTTAGTTCCTGTGATTGGAAACATGAACTCTGAGATGTATGTGGACATTCTGGACAATGCTGCACTCCCAACTCTATGGCAATATTTCAGGGAAGACCCATTTCTCTCTCTCTCTCTCTCTCTCTCTCTCTCTTCCAGCAGGATAACTGCTCCATTCACACATCGAGGCTTGCACAGACGTGGTTTGACGAAATAGGTGTTCAAAAACTGGACTGGCCTTCTCAGAGCCCCAATCTAAATCCCATTGAACACCTTTGGGACGAATTAGAGGGCAGATTACGTAGCCAGCCAAATCGACCATCCTCACTGCAAGCACTCACTTCAGCTGTGATGGACACCTGGAAGGCAATTCCTATGGTCACCTATCAAAAATTGGTGGAAAGTCTTCCCAAACGTGTGCAGGCTGTCATCCATGCAAAAGGGGGACCAACATGATATTAATATGTGCCTCAGGACGCTCTAAGTCCATACCACTGGGTGTCCGGACACTTTTGGCCAGATAGTGTATTTTGTATATGACAAGCCCATGGGAGTCTCCAGTAATTACTAAACTTGATTTTAATTTAGTATTGGTAATTCAATTATTAAATACTTTTTGCCGCACTGATACATTTATAAGCATCTTATATCAGTGTGAATATGTATTTCCTTTTTTATCTTGTCAGAATGTATTTTGTTTTGCTTCCTTTTGGTAAATTAATAATTATTTTAAATCTTTTATTTTAGATTTTTCGATATGCTCACGCCCCCTATGTAAGGTTATCATCCCCTCCCCCCTGTCAGGAAGCGCACCCCACAGTTTGAGAAACGCTGGGTTAGTACATAAATATTTTTTTTCACATACACAAGTCTTTTTTTATCTCCATTTTCAGAAAAACTAAACAATTGTTTATATTATGGTAAGAAATTGCCGACGCAAACGTTTTCGCTTTCATAGGGTTGTAACTTAATTTTTTAGTCGCCAAATCTGAAAATGCGATCTGGAATAAGTCGCCAAATCTGGAAATAGTATAATTAATTAGTCACCAAATCTTGAAATCCTTATTCCTGATGTCCTGGTCAAGACAATGGAACAAAATTATGAAATTATTGTATTGTCATCGGTCCTTGACAAGTGTGCAAAGTTTCGACTGAATCTGACCTTTTAAAGCGGGTGAAAATCGAGTTCAAAGATTCCGTTACATACAAGTGAAACTTATAAAAGCGTGTTAAAAAGAAGCAATTGATCTAAAAGAGCAGAGAAAGATGATAATCATTCATTGAGAAACATGGCGTTATCTTCTACGAGAAAAGTAATCCAGATGAAAAAGGAACGGGATTCGATTTTCTGGGGTTAATTGAGAACATTTTGAAAGGAATAAGTAAAAACCTCTTAAGGATAGGGCTAGCATTTTTTCTATAGGTAGCAGTAATACAGATTTTCTCCGAATAACTGTACCAATTCATGACTCACTAAAACAGCTTCAATGCATGTATCCAGAAATTCTCCACGCACACACAGATGCTGAAATTATATTCTTTAAATAAAAGACTTTTTACTAAGAAAAAGAGGATAACTGTATAAAAGGGAAATTAATTGTGTCCAACCAGGTTTGAGTTTATAAAAACGTTTTAATACTTAGAAATTCTTCTATGTGATGTGAATTAAAAGTGTAATAAAAAAATAGCATCTAGAATCGTGAGAAAATTAAAAATTATTGAGAAGAAAAATATAAAATGTATTTAACTTTTTGTGGTTTCATATTTAAAACTCTGTCGTGATATATTTAAAACTAGACAGTATATAGCATGCTTAGGCAAATACTCGTTCAAACCGTAAATTGAAACAAATGTGCACGATTCACAATCTCAAAAACCTAGGCACAAACTGGCTTGACCGATGGCCGCATTCCGTCAAAATGATTTGAATGATTGTTTATAATATTAGGCCTAGAGCTATACATATAGACAACCTTCATCCTATAATATTAGTCTTACTACTCTTGACAGTTGACATGTAGTTTGAAATTCCCTGTTTTTCAGAGAATATATACGGAAATATTTGGCCACATTAAAATTATACGGATCATGATCTTATTAAGAAAGAGTTAAGAACGAAACGAGGCCCTAAGTCCAGTTGACCCATGCCTTAAGACGTCCCTGGATATGTCCCGCCTTCAAAAGCAACACGTGACGCAGAATCACTTCTGTTCGGATGTAGCCGTGATTACTATTCGACCCTTGTCACCCCTCGTGCGGTGAACCTTGAAGCCGTAGACCAGGGGCGGGCAGACTTTTACATGGTACGGCCTACTTCTAAATTTTTAAAATGTTACGGTCCTCCCACTGGCGTAGGTGTGGTGAGCTAAAAAAAGCTCAACAATATTTATATTATAACAATAATAAATAGAGAATAAGTACTTATTTACTTAACTACAGTAAAAACAACTTACTCTTTTAAAACGACGTCTTAAGCAAAACACAAGATACAAACATAATAGTTATATCCCCAAATTTAATTATATCAAATGATGCATTTATTATCAAACAATTCAAAATAAATTTAAAAAATAAATCATTTTCATTTAAAATTAGTTCTCGTAGTTGTAGTCTCAGTAGACTTAATCTGCATACTGTCTGCCCCAATCTTGAATACGAGTATCTCGGGTGATGTTTCAGTAGAGCCAATCCCGTGTTATTGCGGGAAGAGTTGATCAGCGATTATTTACCCCTTTAGTCGGTGTGTGGGGAAAAAACCATTTCTGTGACTGGCATTGTGTGGTGATCATATTTTTCTCTATAGTCACAGAGAATGTGTGTTAAGCGTTATCATGCGCTTCCAATGATGATACATGTGTCACGTACAGTAAGGCATCTTCAATCTTTCACGCTCGAGGGCCAAATTAACACATTTAGAATAATCAATGAACCACATGAATAAAAATTATCAGTGATCCACGCGCCACATGACTGCCAAAAAATATTACAGACAGGAAGTTTATATAAGACCCCTAGTCTTCACATAGTCGAGCTGGTATCGGTGTTCAACAAGAAGAAATCTTTTAGTATGCGAGTCTTAGATCTTACGTGGAGGCGGTCATCCCAAAATGTCTTGGTAATCCCCCGGTCGATCGCGATCGGCTTAGTGCCCACCTCGGCCGTAGGAACTACACCGGTCACTTCTCTATCAGCCGGATAAAAGGTTGACTTGCCTTAGAACATGAGCGTCGCGCGTGTATTGGCCAATCTTGGATATTTTCCCACGCGAAACTACGAGCCGGTTGGGAAATCGGTCATTTGGTGGAGCCCGCCACAATTTTAAAATATATGGTTTCTCGTTACACAGGTTTCACATAAAATGTGTGTACTTAGTTATAAATACAGACAAAATTTATCGTATGTGGATATTGAATTTTAAAAAAAAATTTAGTGTGTCCACTGTAACCATAAATCTAGTAAGGCCTTTAATACTGGGATTTTTCTTGAAAATTTCATTTAGATCAGGTTTGTAACTGCTACATGGTATTTTAAAACATCCACATGAGCATCAGTAATCCGATATATATATATACGTATTCTTTCTACACTCAAATTTCACTTTGGAATACGATGTTAGTGTGAACAATGTCGGCAAAATTTGGGCACAATTTTGTGAAGCATTACATTGTTTGATACTCTATAAATATATCTTCTTCCCAAACTTCTACGTATATATTTTTTTAAAGAAAGAAGGGGAAAAAAGAGCTTCCAGATGTAGGTATCGTTTTTCATATCAATAAATTGATCAAGCAGGTCAGCATAATTATATCCCAATGCACCAGCTAGTTCTGATATTATTGCTGGTTTTAAGTGGCAGGGCTTTTCTACGAGCAAGTAAAAATATTCTTGACTTTCTTTAAATCTACTTTTAAATTCATCGGGTAATGCATAATTTGAGTTTTCCTGAAAAAAATCCAGATCAACTTTTGTCCAGTTTGGAGAATTGTACAGTATTTTTGATTTTGTATTTCTTAATAATAAATGTTTTTCTTCAAAAGCAAATATTTCTTATTCGTGAAGTTATCTTATTTTCACCAGTAAGCTACTATTAAGACTGTTAAACTTCTCTGTAATGTCGAAGGCTAAAGTATACCACCATCCATCATTTTGCAATTCACTGTAAATTTTGCCGTTTTGCTCTAAAAACATTTCTCCCCGTAAAAAACACCTTTTAATCTGCTAAGACAAAGCATGAATGTATGTAAAAAAATATCACTACATTGATTCTTCACTTGCTCCTATAAAATTCGAGCTCTAATATTCCCGAAACACATAGCAGTTTCTATTCTAGGATTAGTAATATGTACTGCCAAATTTTCCTGGTAAATAATGCAGAGAAATTTTACTTCTGTTTCAACAGAGATATAAATCCATTTTCAGATCCAGTCATTGAAGCTATCAGTAACACATACTAATTTTTGAACAACTATATTGTTCTGCTTCAGAAAAGTGGAAATAAGGTCAATATAATCTACGCCTCTAGTTTAGTTCTTCATTGGAAAGAATTTCAAAAAACTCTTCGCGGACTGAGTTTTGTTCAACACAATATTTAAAAGGAGCCGAGCACAGTGAAGTTTCTGAAATATCCGCACTAAAGTCAAACAGGAAAATTAATAGATTTGATTGCTTGACTGATAGAATCTCGAGCATCACTCGTTTTCCAACTTGACTCAGTATTATTTTGGTTTAATGGCCAAGAAAAAAAAATACTATACTTTATTATATCTCAAATATCCATTTTAAACATAAGCAAAAGACTGATTTACTTTTTAAAATATCACTAGTAAAAATTAAAATGAACAAACATGTATTACTTCTAATCATTTAATTGATAAAGTGGATTTCTAATTTACTCATTTCGAGCAATATCCTGAATGAATTTCATTTAAATTAGCATTGCACACAGATCTTTTGGAATAGGACTCAATGCCTTGGTTCCTAATTTACATTACTAATCGAATTCGAGTATTATACATACAATGTATTAAAGAACTTTTTAGTTACTATCATGCATTGTAAGAATAGGAAACAAACGAGACTTATTCCCCGATTTTGACAAAGATTTTTTTTTATCCTCTTTGGGAATCAAAATCCATTCTTTATTATTCATCCCCATAAAGTTTTACACAGTTTTCCTAACTTTCCTTTTACTGAGCTACTCGGTCATCAAATGAGTAGTTAATACCATTTATCAGTTTTTATGCTCATTACAGTTCACATTTATACACTTAATTTTTTAAACAATATTCATATTTCTTGAGTGATTGATGGATATCATTCAATGATTTTTTAATATTATGAGTCCAAATATGAATGTCTCAAAAAATGATGCATTTTATCCCCACTAGAATTATTGTAACATTTTACTTTTGAAAAAGAATTTCTGTATGTTGCATTGTCAGGTCATACGAAAGTATTTAAAAGTTTTAAAAAATACAAAAAACGTTTCTTAAAAAAGTAGAATTATACAAAACACTGAGTTACTAACATTGTTACAATGAGATATATATTTTTTAATATCGCAAAGAAAATATGTATTTAAGTGTGTTGAAAAGAATTTCCTTTTATCATAAATGATTGAAGTGTGTTAATATCGAAATATGCTGATAAATACTTGAATTTACAATGAATTAAAAAATTTAAATTATGCACTTTTTTTGTCAAATACTGAAGAATTATAGTTTCAAAAGAACAGATGCAAGAATTTGTCTTTTAAAAACAATAGAAATGTGTTATCATAGAACTGTTTATCTAATAGCATAGTATTTACCAACCCTACCAAAAAGCTCCATTTAAGTCTTTTGATACAGAAAAAATATGGCAGTTTAATATGTCTAATTAATTGGAATATAAAACAAACTAGTTATTTATTTTATTCAAAACACTTTGGCTTAGTGTACATAAAATACCTATTAAAAATATACATGAAAATAAAAACTCAAAGATTTAATATAATTAAAAAAAAATTACTTTCAACATAGTAAATTGATAATAAGTAAAATATATCACAGCAAATCCACCAGGAAATATAAAATGACTAAAATAAGCATACAATGTAAAAATAATACTTGTAAAATACCTGAAAAAATGAAATATAATAAAACCTACCCACATATAACATATTGTGTGTATCAATAAAAAATACATTCCAAAAAGCCAAAATTCATTTAACACAGATTTGGTAAATTTTGATAGGTTCAAATGCAATATTTTCTAATTCAAAAATGGCAAAAATTAATTGCAATAAACATAACTTCACATTAACAATCAAATTTTTTGAATTGGAAGCTTTGGATATTTGTGATATACATCAAGTACATTTAACACTAGAACCACTGTTAATGTATAATTTTTTCTTTTGATTTTCAGATGACAAATTGACCATATATAATTAAATCTTTCAAAAAAAATCTTGCTTTAATTCATCAAAAAAAAACATCTTCATGACTAAAATTACACCTGAAATGAAAAAAATTCTAATTTTACCATTTTAACATATAACGTAGTTCTAGTGTTATTACAATAAATTTACATGTAACATACAATACATTTACACGCATATAGATAAAAGAGGAAATATTTTCCATTTTCAATTAAGTACTGGAACAAAAATATAAAATTCTATTTTAAAAGGAAAAAATAGGAAAGATGTTTTGCTTGAATTCATTTCAATAAACTAAAAAATACAAAAATATTTACCAATTTTTATGCAGAAAATGCCTTTTGAAAATACATTTAGGATAAAAAATATCTGAAATGTTAACACAACTAAATACTTTAAATTTTGTATCGCTAATTATGAATAATTTGTGTTACTTGAGGTTAATGTAAAAATTTAATTACATCACCTTAAACATGTATTTTGAAGCTCTTTATTTTTTAAAAACAATTTCTAAAAATCAGCTCTTAGTCTCTCAATAAAAATGAGAATGAAGTGTCAAAAATTCTACTGATATATCCTGATGTTATGCGAATTTATTAGACAGGTTAATCTCCTGCACATCTTTCAATATCTTTATTTATATTTTGAATTTCAAGAACAAAATTTAGACACTTTTAAAGAAATGATTATTTTGTTACAGACTTTTTACACATACATATATGAAACATTTATTTTAAAAATAACAAATTTCTTGTAAAGAAATATTTTTCATTTAAGAGTAATTGCTACTTGTGGACAAAGAATGAAACATAACATTTAATTCCAGTGTTACAATCAGGAATGTTAAAACATTACTGATATTTGATATCAAGTACTTGATCATTAAATAAATTATAACACTTTTAGAAAGATTTCTAACCTCTTAGCAAAACATTGCAACATTTTTACCTTACAACTGAATAATATAAATATTCTATCACATTTTAAGTCCTCAGGTGACACAGTGCTGTGCATAAACAAGCAGTGCTTCCGTGATATAATGGGGAGACATATATTGTTTGGTACATTTCACTGAAGAAACTTGAGTTGATCATAACAGATATGTTACACACATAATCTAAATTAATACATGGAGACAAAGAGATTACAAAAATACATTTGTTTAGAATTTGCATTATTTTCAAATTC
This sequence comes from Trichonephila clavata, assembly GCA_019973975.1. Lineage (NCBI taxonomy): Eukaryota > Metazoa > Arthropoda > Arachnida > Araneae > Nephilidae > Trichonephila > Trichonephila clavata. Next base: position 194,335 of record BMAO01029754.1, on the reverse strand, counting down.
CACTAATTAAGAAACATAAACAGAAAACTCATTTTGTACACACAGTTGAAACAAATATATTTAATACTGATAACTCACACATTTTGGAAAATTACAAAAATTAAAGAATTACACTATCTTGGTCTAGCAGTTTTATCAAATTTACAATAAAAGAAATTAATAAGATTAATCTATAACAACATGCAAATACAGGAATTTACAAAATCTTTGAAAGACAACAAGATCAAGTACAATAAATTGATTAACAAGACAAAGTTCTTCACAATTTACACATACACTTATTCTTTGACAACATACTATTTAATACTGAAATATGTATCAACAACTTGCACATATATTTTTCAGCAACCTTTTATATTAATAAGACTTAATAGGAGATGAAAGAACAAGTTCAAAACTTTTGAAGGCATTACTTAAAGTAATGCAGCATTTCAAAACGTTTCATTGCAACTATCACTTAAAACAAATTTTGAATTATAAATAAGCATTAACTACTCAACCATCCATTAATGTTGCAGTAAAAATATACGTTAAACTAATTAAGATTTCCAAACACAGCATGATTGCACTGAATTGCATTTCAAATTATTAAATCACTTTTTATTAACATTGAAAAGATAAATTTCAAACAATATGCATTGAATTTTCTTACTAATATTAAATCCTGAACTTGACTGTTCTCTCCACGAAATACGATTTACTTTATTTTTAATTAAAACATTTCATAATTAAAATTTTTTAATTCATGTTATTAGGAAACCTCATTCAATAAGGTTTTTCATTCAACAGGAGCTCATAAAGAATTTAGTTTTCAAATTATTTGATTTTTTAAGTAAGACCAATTAAAAATATCAAAAAAGATTTTTAAAAAATCAGAATAACATTAATTTATCTATATGTCAATGCATGCAGAAGTGCTCATAATTCTTTTTAAAAAACGAATGCAGCGATAATTAAAAGTTATGCTCTTCTCTAATCATAAAAATTTATTTCGGTTCAATTAGAACCTAAGTCAAAATAACAATACAAAGTTTGTATTTATAGCTTGAAAAAATTTTACAAATACATAAAAATAGTACAGTCTAACCCCTTTTGCAGAAATTATGAATTATTTCCAGACAATTGTTACAAATTACACTTGTGCTTTTCCCCCAAACACATTAAGGAAATGTATACATCATGAAAACTAATTTAAAAATTAATTTTGCATAAAATATTACAAGAAGCAAATCTGATTAAAGAATTAAGAGATTTAAAATGTCATAAAACGATGGAGAATGTTTCCTTTCCCTGAATAATTCATAAATTTGGTTCTCATTTTTTTAAAATTAGTTTATCCCATCCCAAGAACAAAGATCCAACATACCTAACATAAAAAACACTTGTGGTACACTGAATGTCATTTTAAGTTAAAGAATAACATGGCTATGGACACAAACTGACTACTGCTGCATTAAAGAATTTACTTCTTTAACACACACAGATTTTACTTCTGTGAAAATTATTGCACAGTATTGCTGAAAGTAATAACAATAAAATAATAATGAACACTACTAACTGCACTGATATATCCTTATAAGTCCTCATTGCTGGTAATGAAGAAAATTAGTGTAGGTAAATTCAACATGATTCATACCTTAACTGTTTTAAGATCTTCCCAATATAAATCTTAAGTTTTGATTTTTTTTTAATACTTGCTATTAAAATTACAGTTATCTTAATAACAAAATGCCCAGAAAAAAATGTTTAAATAATATATAAAATTAACTGTCATGAACTTTGTTATTAAAATTTTTAGTTTTCTCAATTTTAAGTGTGATTCTTTTCCAGGAAATATCTTTTTCCTTTAAAAAAACAACAGTATTATATGAATAATTATAAAACTTGTCTTATTTTGCTATTGAAGTAGGAGAAAATTTCATAAATCAATGATATAAATTTCTAAATACAACAAAGAAGTTGGTTCCTCTTTCTAAACACAACGAAAGAATTTTCACAGCATTTACTTCAGGGTGGTAGTGATTTTTTTCAGCTGCTTATGCATTAATTGAAAAGCATTGGCAAATACCAAGAGTTATGTGTACAACAGTTTGAGAATTATTACTTCTTCAAATACCATTGATATATAAAGAAACCTTGCAATAATATATTTACTGATGCTAATTACCTCTATAATTTGATCTCAAATAATTCAATAATAATAATAAAGCATTCTTAATCACACTTTTGAATTTAAAAACTGAAATTCACTGTTTCTTCTTCTTTTTTTTTTTTTTTTAATCTTTTCATATATATCAGGGGAAATTGTTATATTCTCCAAATGTACAATCTTAATCTTAATCAGCAAAAATAACAAAGTTTAATTCAGAAATAATACATTAATGCTTTAAAACTTTCTTTACAGTGTTATTTTTACACTTTCATATAGAGAAATGTTCAATTTTCTAAATAAAATTATTTCTCTCTAATATATTTTGAATTTTTTTTTTTATCAAACCAGCAAAACTGAAACACCTGTGAAATGTTTTCCCTGTAAATGTATAAATATGTAATATCCTGTGATTCCCCCCCCCCCTTTAAATATATATGCAATAGCTTTATCTTTTAAAAAAATACTTGGCATTAGAAAATTGATAAAAATAAAATGTAAAAGCTGTTATACAGCCAAAATGCTTCAAATTCTTTCAATAAACTTTTAAAAATTAGTTGCATCCATTTGTTTTATCAGCAAAAGAGTAATTTACAAAAAGTCTCAACTATGATTGTTTCTTGATAAGATTTTGATATATATATAAATGCAAAAACTTAAGTGCAAGTGAATGTATACAAATAGATTATGATCAAATAAATAACTATAAATAAATCTCAAGGAACTGATTAAAAGAGCAAGCAATTAACTCTTAAACATTTAGCCAAATATATAATAATTGAATTGACATAAAAGTATCAAATTTATGAAAGCATGTGATTAAAAGGGTTCAAACGATTAAGCTTTTAACTAACAGAAAACAGTATAATACAGCTAAAATACTTAAGTATCGCCTTTTTTCAGAAAAATAAGCGGAATAAGAAAAACAAAGGGAAGTTTTAAGTTACTTTGTCACTTGAATACAAATTTACAAGGTATACCTCACAAAAAAATTCAGGTAATTTTAAACTAAATTGCTCCAAAATTGTATTGAAACAGCAAGGTTTATATAAATGTTCTCAGTCTCCCCAACATTTGGGACTAGTTTTCCTGACAAATTCCATACAAATTAAAAATTTGTACCACTAAAAATCAAGCACATATTCATCTAAGAAATTTCAAATGGTAGAAAATTTTATGAAGTAATTTTAAGTAGGAAGTCTTGTACTGCTTTGCCAGATAAACAACTTTCTTTTAAATAAAATTTAGTTCACATTATATAAATAATCGCAGACAAAAAGGTCCTATTATTCAACAACCATGAAATATGCATCTGAATACCAATTTTAGAATATCAACCATTGCTTTTCTGGATGGTTTCACTTTTAAAAAGAATTCAAAAAATAAATCAATAAAATATAAGAATATCACAATTTTTCTTAAACCAAAACCCAATGAAACACATTACGAATGTCCTTCAAGAATCAAATTCCCAGTTATATGAGCAATATATGCCTGCAGATATGCAATACCTTCACCAGTTATGGAGCTAGAAAAAATAAAATGTAAAACACAATACTTTACTAAAAGTAAAATAAGAGCAGAAAATACAAAAAAAAAAAGTGTATTAAGAGCACCATATTAAAACTATATTTTAGTAATGAGACATTTAGACAAGAAAAAAACAAATAAGTCTTTTTTAAAAATGTCATGACTTATAGAATTACCTTTGCTTAAACATTTAATTCCAAATTGAAAATGTATTTTAAAAAGGAAAAAATCAGCAAATATTAACATATTTTTACTAGACAGATGTATACAAGATTTGTTTTCTCCCCAAAAATTTTGCTTTAAAAAACTATAAATATAAATATTTCTACTGTTCTGAATAGGCTTTTTATTTAACAGCTGTTTTGTATTTCTTTAACTGTATTATTAGTACAGTTTATAGCATCATACCTAATGCTTGTTTCATATAAATAGTAATGTTTGGAGCAGAAGGTATTAACATTTATATAATTTGGCTACTTTTTTCATGACCTTTCAGAAAACTGGTGACATTTTCTACAAGAAAATAATTAGTTATTAATTATACCACACAAGAGGTGTACTCTAAGAGGTGTAGTAGCTTTCAATTATATCTTATTTCGAAAAATCACTTGTATCTTAGGCCTGTTTAAAAGTTGAGCTTATGTGATTAATTGCAACTGTACATTGGAATAGGATGAAAATTTTTTTTTAAAAAGTAATTTTTTTGTAAAGAGAAGATTGCTATTGATTTTATAAAATGTTTCCTTGAAAGACTATGAGGAAAATAATAATATATTTTACATACATTCCCTGTGATATAACAATTTATGAATTCTTGACTTAATACATTTAAGGATGAAAAGTGTGTATTAAACAGCTTTCAAAATTTAAAGGAGTAGCACGAGAAATGAACACAAATGAATACTAAGACATCCTGCAGGTCTTACCAAATACTAAGTAAAAATAACATGAAATACATTACTGGCCATTAAAATTGCTACATCAAGGAGGTGACATGCTACAGACATGAAATTTAAACGACAGAAAGAAGGTGCTGTGATATGCAATTGATTTACTTTTCAGCACATTCAGAGAAAGTAGGCACTGATAGCGACACCTACAATGTGTTGAAATGAGAAAATTGTGCCGCAGGTTTCTCATACACAAATTGCCTTTGAGCAATGTTGCCTGGTGAAAAGTTGTTGTGATGTCTTGTGTAAGAAGCAGAAATGCATACCAGCATGTTTCTGACATTGATAAAGGTCGAATCGTAGTGTACAAGGATTGCAGTTTATCGTACCGCAGTATTGCTGCTCATGTCAGTCAAGATCCAATGATTGTTAGCAAAATATGGAATTGGTGGGTTCAGGACGATAATACGGAACTCCATGCTAGATCTCAATGGCCTGCTATTACTAGGAACTGAGAAGACATGCATGTTACTTGCATGATCTTAATGGATCGTGCAGCCACGTCATGAGCCCTAAGTCAAGAACTGAGATCGTTTGCAAGACAAGTGTCTGCACAAACAGTTTAACTACATTTGAAGCAGCATGGACTATCAGCTCGGAGACCATGGCTGCAGCTGGCTACCCTTGAAGCTGCATCACAGACAGGAGCATCTTTAATGGAGTGATCAGCAATGAACCTGGGTGCACGAATGGCAAAGATCATTCTTTCAGATGAATCCAGGTTCTGTTTACATGATTATGGTCGCATCCGTGTTTGGTGGCATCGTGATGAACGCACATTGGCAGCATGCATTAGTCATACTGGCCCATCACCATGCATGATGGTATGGAATGCTATTGGATACATGTCTTGGTCACTGCTTGCTTGCATTGATGGTTATTTTCTACACAGGTGCTTTACTCTTTATTCGAGCCATGTGAAACCCCGCATTTCAGGAGAATGATACATGACCACATGTTGCCAGTACTGCATGGACCTTCCTTGATACAGAACATGTTCAGCTGTTGCCCAGGCCTGCATGTTCACCAGATGTCTAGCCAATGCAAAACGTCTGGTCCATGGTTATCGAGGGATTGTCTCACCACCATATGCCAGTCACTATGGTTGATGAGCTGTGGCATCATGTTGAAGCTGCATGGGCATCTGCACCTGTACATGCCATCCAATTTCTGTTTGACTCATTGCCCCCCCCAGGCATATAAGTACTGTTAATACTAACCAGAGGTGGTTGTTCTGGGTACTGATTTCTCAGGATCTATACACCCAAATTTCTTGAAAATTTAATCACTTGTTATTTCCAGTATAATACATTTGGCAAATAAATATTTTGTTATTTGCATTTCTTCCTGGTGTAGCAATTTTAATGGCCAGTAGTGCAAATAAACAAAAATGTATTAGAAGATTCATTGGATCTTTAGGCAAATTATAAAATTTAAACATCAATAAATCGAAAAACATAAATTATATTCTCATACATGCACGCAAAGAAAACAGGTTTATAAGAAAGTATTCAATTATTAACTACCAACGAGTTTTATTAATCAGCAACAATTCATCTGGAGTACTAAAGAAGTGAGGATACAATGAAAGTCATGAAATATCAGGAAAAAAATCGAATCAATAATTAAGTTATATATCAGTTTAAAATTTATATATTTTAATTTATACATGGTTTGGTATTTTTTTTTATAAATTCCTTGACATATTATAAGTAAATAAAAAGAAACTACACTAAAATCAAAACGTATATCGCTTTCCTAGAAGATCTTTCCTGAAGAAATAGTCCCTTTATGAAACTAAGATTTATCAGAATAAAAAAAGGTTTAAAGCAATGATGCATGACAAATATATCAAATCCCCCCCCCCCTATTTCAATAAAAAATAATAGCAAAAACCTAAATAGCAAGCAACTAAAATATTACCTATCTAACAGTTCTATATTGAATAAGAAAATAAAACAATTACAAAGTTTTTATTAAAGAATTTATTACCAAACTCTTTTTAAACATGAAAGAGAATATATAATCAATAAAATTACCCCATCAGATAAAATTTTAAGTACACATTAGGGTCATTCTTATATTCTAAAAAGGAAACTAATTTACTTATTTCAAATAATAAATGATTAAGTGTATGAACCCTCATGAAAAAAATAAAGCTATTCAGTGCTTAAAACATCCAAACTGCCAGTGAATTATGTCTCAAAAACTATGCTAAATAATTTACGTATACCTGATCATGAAAGGCTGAGGGAAACAGCTATCAGAGGTATACTTATCTCTAATCTGCTGAAGATATAGCATGTTTCTTAGTCTCTGAGATGGAATAGCCTTATCAATTTTAGTCATAACGAGCTAAAACACAAAAATTATATACATAAAAACCATAATAATTAAAATACTTTTTTTTTAAATAAAATAATTTTATATTTAATTTATATTTTTTTAAACTTTTCTAAAAATTTATTATATATATTTCACTTAATGTAAATAATCCTCAAATGAAAAATTCTCAAAATAGTAATTAAAACAATCCAATTTGCTTTTTTTACATTAATGTGTGTTCTAACTTTGACAAAATAGTAATTTATTTAAGAAAACATTTTTAAATTTAATTACACACTTCATTCTGGTAATATTCCCATTTGTACTTCTATGGCTATAACAAGTAGCCATTAGCTTTTATAAATTTGCATATGAATCAAAACTTTAGGCACTGACATTTACATCCGATTGTCAATGTGTGTTTTGTTTTTAAAAGAGCCACTCTGCAAAAGATATTACAGAACTACTTGCAAGAAATTATCCAAAATTATTACAAATATGGATTTTTAAAAAAGATTTAACTATAAAAACTCATCTAACCAAATTTATTAAATTAAAAATTAAAATTGTTATATACATGCTATGTAATGTACAGTCAAATGTGTTTATTTTTACACCCATACACAAATGCAGAATAAGTATTCAAAATTAAGAATTCCTAAACAAATTAGATACATTTTGCATCCATCATACTAGAGTTTATTAACAGAATTTACATAATTAAGTGAGAATGTTTTTACATTCAGAAAGAATTTCAAAAGTTACAATAACTTAGTGAATTCAAAACTTACACCATATGGAATCTTAAATTCCTCAAGCATATCCAAAGCCACTTCATCCCACTTTTGAAATCCAACTTTACCATCAACAAGTAGAAACGTTCTTTTTAAACTAAATGAAAAATAAATTGCATCCTAGTCAACAACATTTTTGCAAAATGCATTGACAATGAAAGAGGTAAAAAAAAATTAAAACAAACTCTTGCCTATGAAGCAAACAAAACTACAACCAGAATTTTATAATAAATATGTAACCCAGAAATATATTAGAAAATAATAAAGCTTTCTTAATAATTAGTTTTAGGTGTATGTGTTATTGTTTTCAAGTTATTCACACATATTTCATAACATAATAAAATGATTGAAATAATTTAATATTCAAAGATAAACAAAACATATACAACTTTAATATGTTCTAGTCATATAAGGTCGCTTTTTTTCCTAAAAATAGCATGGCTGTTATTTGTGAAGGATCAACTGCTTTAATAAATATAAAGATTTTGTAGCATATTTTGCAAATTTTTAGAAAATAAAAATGTGTAATAATGAAATTTAAAACAAGATATTTAGTTTAAAACTTTGTTCAAGACCATATAAAGTAAAAGAAATAAATTGTAAAATAACAGTAAGTACCATATTTTATGACAGTATGCAATTTTTAATTTTCCAAAGAAAGCATTGACATATAAATAGATATTATAGAAACTAAAAAAAAATTATGAGTAAAAGCCTTTTTAAAATAAATTCTATCACTAAACATTAGCTTTTTCTTAAATCATTCCACATAAAATGCAGATGTTGAGTCAGTTCCAAATAACTTTATGTTAAGAGAAGAAATCAGAAAATTATTTAAACATTCTAACCAAAGCAACTATTAAACATTTCTAACCAAAAAGGTATCAGATAAATTTGAGAAGAATTACTCTCAATCAAGCTTTTAAAATACTTGGAACCAAAAATATTACTTTTGACGAGTTTTCAAGTATCCTTCAACAGCTTTAAGGAAGCTCTCAGGTTGCCTAAAGCCATATCCAGGCATGTCAACGAGACAAAGGCTGTTTTTAACTTGCAAAAAATTCACAGTTTGCTCCTGTCCCTGAAATATATATATATATAGAATTAGAAAAATAACACAATTGCAGTTAGAGTTAATTTCTCTAAAAAAGTTTATTTAATTTTCAAAACTCTACATTGATTTCCTCTTGCATTTGGTATACATAATTTTAACTACAATCTACATCTACATGCATTCTTAATAAAAACCATTCCCAACTCATGTTACCAACATTAAAAAAATTTTAATCACAAAAATGTTCTGCAAGTAGTTTCGAAAAAAAATCTGTATGCTAATTTTTTAACTGTGACTGTATACTATTTAATTATCACACTATTTGGTAAAGAAAATGTTTTGATCTAGGCGTATTCCTTCTATCTTAAACTGAAACTTATTTTCTAGTAAATAAAGGATGAATCAATAATGCAAAAGTCTGTTTTAATTTAGGTTAAAGTTTGCATATTTTTATTAAAAAATCAATAACACCCATACAAAAATACTTAGAGCAATAACAAATGAAACACACATTCATACACTGAAGTGATTAGAATTTCTTAACTAAGACATTTTTTATTTGTTAACGTTGTAATGACTAGGCAGTCCACTGTTCATTATTAATCCTGTTTATTACATGTAGAGACACACAATTATATATGGACAGCATCACAAAGAAAACACACAACACAAAAATACACACACTCCAGCTGCAGGCAATTACATTATGAATGACAAAAAAATAAGACGGCGGAATTCCCAGAAATCTCGGTATTTATACCAAGCAGGAAATGAAAGTCTGAATTGCATGAACTGTGTGGATGGATAGATATAGTTGAAAAGATTGCCATTAGGAGGGTAGTTAGTTATTATTTAATGTGGGTCCTGAAGGGATGGACCATCTATAATTAAAAAGTTATTAAGGATTAAATTAATGGGAATTATGCATAAATATAAAATTAATGGAGATTTCATAAATTTATGTATATCGTATTTACTAATCTAAGCTGCACTATTTTTCCAAAGTTAATGCTACTTAAAATCGGGATGTGGGATAAATTGAAAGCAAAACATTTGTTAGATGGGGGGGGGGGATTATTGAGGTTTCTCTCTTTTCAAAAGGAAAAATTTAACCATCCATTGTGTTACCTAATAAGTAACACTTGCATTGATAACTTATCCCATTCTACAGTTTAGCTCCCTTATTCAGACTATACAAAACATCATTGTCTGCTTATATTCAGAAAACATTTTGTAAATGCTTTCTTTTAATCATCTAAACATCAAAGATATAGGTAATAATATCCAGATGAGTCCATTATGATGCAAGTATGAAAAGGGAAGCAATTTTATATGCAGAAAAAAACTGAAACAAGGCAGCGGTCACTGAAAATTTGACTCGGGTAAAACAAGTATACGTTGACGGCATCAACAAAAAAATATAATTTTTGCTTGCAATAATCTTTAGCAATTCCTTTACATTCTTTTAAAAAATGTTGTATAACAAATGGATTGGATGGCATGGAAGATGACACTGAGTGGAAAAATGTTGATGCCGGCACCAATTCTAAAGTCAGCTGTGACAATGGGAGAGATGAATCGTTTTCAAAACATAATACTGACAGAGAAACTATAGATTCATGTATATATTTGAAAATTTCTAATGCTGATAAAAAATAAGAAATTAAAAAAAATTTGAAAAATAATAAGAAGTTACTAATTATATTAAGTATTGGGATATTGGTGAACCTTTTACAATTTTTTTTTTCATTTTTTCTCAAAAACTTGTAGAGAATTAAAGATGTGGCTTAAAATCCATGACAGCATTTTTGCATAAAAACATTTTGATAATTTGGGGTGTGGTTTAGAATTGACAGCAGCTAAGATTCAAGTAAATACTGTATTTAAATTTACAAATGAAAAGCAAGTATCTTTATTATCAAAAGCAAGGAAATAGAAAATAAAGTTACAGAAAGTTTCTCATGTAAAATAGAAACACATGCTAGTCAAAATTACTTACTGGTTTCTTTGAAGTTTTTAGGACTAATCCTGGAACTCTAACAAATAAAGCTCGTAACAAAGATGATTTTCCCACATTATTACGTCCGATAAAAGTAACCTAAAATATTGCAAATAAGTTACAGAAATACTTACTAATTTTTTTTCTTCATAAACTTATAAAAACAAACTATATTTTAGAAATTTTTACAATGAACATTTTTCTCATTATCATATGTTAACTTATTTTTCTCAAACAGCTAATATTTCCCTCAAAAATTAAAACTAATGAAATGAAAGATTATTCATAGGAGGGGGGGGGGGGAGAGAAATTTCTGATAAATCAAAAAGAAAGAAAAATGTAAAAATTTTATATTTTATGCAATGCACTTCAATCAAATAAAATTATATTGTCATTAATTTACTAATAAGGAGCATTATATTAATAAAAACTATGATTTTTTCTGGTACAACAACAGAATTAACTTTTTTAAAAAGAGAGAAAAATTAGCATGCTTGCTAAAAAGATTAATTCTATCATTACACACTAAAATTTGAGATCTCCAAATAAAAAAAAATCAAGTAAAATAACACAATTGCACAAAGTTAAATAGCACAGTTCGACAAAATTTAAACAAGAAAAGCTAATAAATCATAAATATCTAATAATTGCCCCAAATCAGTGATGGATGTTTTATTGATATATATTAAAAAAATGAGAAAAAAAACAAGGAAATTTTTCAAACCTCAGGCAAATTATGATGAGGAAAAGTATCAATATCTGATAAAGAAGTGATATATTTAATTTCATGTTGATTTACAGGCATAAAAAGCTTCTGAGCAAGCTTCATGTCTTCAATTGTAGGATTAAACGATAGCTCATCTTCTTTAAATAATGGTTCCTCAACAAATTGCTGCAACTCACTGCACGGATTTTTAAATCGAGGATCAACTTTCTTGGGACTGACATAATTGGACATCCGTCGTTTTAATGCCACATGAAATCTAAAGAAATTGTGTATGACTGCCTGCAATAAAAATTAAATTTTGATAACAAAAATAACATAAAATTATAATCAACAAATTGTAGTCAAAAACATGTTTTATTTAAATTTCTCCCTTCCAAACTTATAATTGAGGTAAAAAAGTTGAAAGTGTAGATAGTCATGTTTGTTTACAATTATAATTGTCAAAAAATACCTGACTACCTTTGTACTTTGAAATGCGGTCTTATTCACGGATAAGGTAACATATTTTGTGTACTTAATTGCTATTTAAAATGTGCAAATGTTATTAAAAAGACAGATGATTTTCAGATTAAAAATTTTGTTTTATTCATTTTAATTAGTATTATCACTTTGCTCGTGTCACAGAATTATCTACAAACTTTTCTATAGAGTTTTTGTTTTGCGTTTGTTCCTTCAGATTATCCTGAACAGAAGTATGATTTAGTTGAAATGAAAGGGAAAAATGTCTGTAAATACAGTGTCGTTATCTATAAAGAATTGCTTGCAGTAAATATCAAATGCACGGTATGCAAGAATGCTATGCATTTGGTTAAAAAGGATTCCAATGATGTATATATTTGGGAATACTAAAAAAGGAATGAATGTGCATCATATTAGAAGGTTTGTACAAAAGAATGACTGGTTTGAGGAAAGCAGGATAAGTATGCTTAAGATTTTTTGATGATGAGAAATAAGAATCAATGTGATTCTTAATTTAAACAGTTCATGAGGAGAAAAATGCAAAAATCCAGCAATCTGATTTATTTTTTTTTACTAGGGTTTGCAATCCTGTGTCATATTTTCAATCCCAGGATTTTGGGATTACATTATCCAAATCCCGGGATTAGAATTGGACTACTTATTAAAGATACTTACATATTAGCATAGTTGAAATTGTGTAATAAAACTGAAAATATAATTAAAAATTGATTTAATATTATTTTAATGAAACAAAAAAATTAGTTCATAAAAAAAAACAAATAAAAATAGTACATAATGAAATTTTTAAAAAAGCATTTCTTCATTTCTTGTGTTTCAGTAAATAAGCTTATAAAAACACAGCCCCTCCAGCGTTTCATCGTTGGAACGGTTTCTTATTTTAGTTTCAAATTGTCCCTCCAAAATAAATGCACATTCCATACGAATTCTTTACTAGTAGGTATTATCGTCATTACATAAGAGTATGTTCTTTTCAGGTAGTCACCACATCTCCCTCCCTTTTCAATATATATATATCTTTATATATACATAATTTCTTTTAGAATTTTTGATGACAGTGTCTCAAATCTAATAGACTACATTGGTACATATACCTCTTTGATCACTTTATTTAGTTCTTCTGCTACCCTTAATGGTTTTTGTACATAAATTGATCCAGTTATTGAATCAGAATGTGAATCAATTTCAAGTGTTACCTCATTTGAAATTGAAGATCGAGTTGCCTGAGCTGTTAGTAATGTAATGGGATTTGAAGTGTCTTAAGTCTTCCAAGCAGGTCCGCTGTTGATTAACGGCATTTAATTGAAGAAGGAACTGTGACAAAATTTATTCTTGTGATGTTGCTTCTATTATTGTGTAAGCATTGCAGTGAGCCACTTAGATCTTTCCGACATTCTCCCATACTCTGCATATATTTTTTTTTACATATAGCACTTCTAATTGCGCAAAAAAATTCTACATACATATTTCATAAACAGAATATAAATTTTTAGAAAATTTTTATGAGAAACAATTTTTTAAATATAATTTAGACAAAAATTAAATCCTGGAATTAATTATTTTAATCCCGGGATTTCAGGATTGGAAAAAACACTGGGATCCAGGTGCTTTAGAATTCCGGGATCCTGGGGCTGAAAACACTACTAGATAACTTCCAAAAATTCTAAATGTCTCTATCCAAATTAGCTGACACCGGAAATCCTGAGGGTGGGAGAAATGTCCATTTTCTGACCCCACTCGTGATGGGAAGAAATTTATTGAAGAAAATAAGAGAAAACATATCAAATTTCACGGTTTAACATACATACCCACCTTGAACCCTTCACGGTTCAAAAAGTAAGAAAACTAGCATTTACCATATACAGTACAAAAAAAGTAAATAAGATACATTAAATGTAATACCAGATTCCCAATACTTTGAAAAAAAAATTGAAAATATAATTCAGACAAAACTTAAATCCCAGGGTCACTTATTGTAATCCCGGGATTTTAAAAAACCACCGGGATCCGGGGGCTGCAAACCCTAGTTTTTACTTTTTCTTGATGCCATAAAAAAGGTTATTTCCTTCAAAGAAACTTTTCTAAGAAAAGATAAGCTGTTTTAATTCTAATTTTATATCAATAAGCTATGCACCAACTTGTTATTGACCTTTGCAGTTTGGGCGATAACATTATAATAAGGTTACTTTGATTTTGACACTTGGTTCTGTCGTTGCCAACATTTTTTATTTGTTCATCATTACATGAATTAATATATTACATATATTATTATTTCATTAATTATTATCACAGTATATTATAATTAATTTTTATTTGCTTTTTTTTATGGTGGCAACCCTATTAATTTCCGATGATTTTAATTTGATTTTTTTACAAACTTAACCATTTTAATACTTTGCATTGTCTAAATTGAAGCTCCTGTTATTTATTCGAACATGGATATTTCAAACATTATTGGTGAGCACTAGGATCTTTTTTGACAGAATATGAAGGCTGTTTCCTATTTTTATAGACAAAAAGGATAGCCGAATTAGTATGTTCTGTCTACTTTGTTTTCAAACAGTTCTGTTGACTGTTTCTTTTTTAAATTTTCATCCTTGATTAAGATTTTGTTTATTTCAGCCATCATGAAATGTGCTAAGTGTGGTAGCAAAATGAAAATTGTTTTTGGACAGGATAAGAAATTTGATGGCCATATATGTTTTATTGAGAATCTTACGATGCCCAAACGTAAATCTATCAGACATAATTATTCTTTTCATTGTTAGCGAAAAAGAATTTCCACTTTTTAAGTTTTAATTAATCTATTTTTAAATGTTCCTTGTTTGATGTAATTCATTAACGAAACTCAGAACTTTTGGATATATTAAAAATTATTTGAGTTATTTTCAATGTATTCGAATTCCTCGAATATAATAAAAATAAATTTGAAGAATCAAATTCATAACCTTTTATAACATGCCAGCATGAATCTTTTACCCTTCCTGATAATTTCTTTTTTCAGCCAGAAATTTTCAATTTTTTAACCATTATTACATTTTTTTCATTTTCCCCACATTTTATATGTTAGCTGGTTTCTTTACAGCATTTCTAATTATTTCATATTCTATTTCTTTAAAACCTGGTATTTAAAAGGTTTTCTACAAAAAAAGTACATTTTTTGCTTTTTTAAAATTAAAGTAATTCCTATTTTGTTAGGATGATAATTAAGTGATAAACAATTCTTTATCAAAGAATGAAAGAATATAAATAATTCTTTTAAATTATTTAATGTTGAGTTCTTAGTGCTAGGCCGCCATCTTCGATTGAAAACTATTGGGTGCCCAAATCTTATTTGGTGCGATTTCAAAATCACACCTAAAACACACTTGGTGTGTAGCGTACTGATAACAGATTAGTTCTGCCTTTTGCTTTAACTTTCTTCATTGAGTATTACCTTTTACAAGCTTTTATTTAACTTGCAATGTATGTATGTAATTTGTTCCGGTAGAATATTGCAACTCGATTTTTCCCTACTTTAAAAGGTCAGATTAATTCAAAATTTTGCACACTTGTCAAGGACTGATGACAATACAATAATTTTATAATGTCTTATATTGTCCAGATCAGGATCAAAAGGAATAACGATTTTCAGATTTGGCAACTAAGTCCATATACTACTTCCAGATTTGGCAACTAATTGCATATACCATTTTCAAATTTCCTGACTAATTCCATGTACCATTTCCAAATTTGGTGACTAATTCCAGATCTAGCAACTAAAAGATTAAGGTGCAACCATAAAGTGAATACCCTTGTGGTTAACAAAAAAAAGTGCTCATGTGAGAAAGAGAAAGTGGGTGCATCATCAATTTCTTATTTCCAGTCGGCACTTTTAGAACTGAGGAAAAAGTTTCTTTCCCCCACTGGGAGTGTTGTGATCACATGTGATATTGTTAAGTTTCTCTAGTTACAAAGGGAGATAGTAAGGGTTGCTGTGTGATTTGTAGTCAGTATTTATTCACGAGTAACAAAGATCCCAATATTTGGCACCATATCATATCACAATAATTTTTTTTGAATTCCTGGTTCCCTTTTTTAACTGAATGATTTGCAAACTTTCAAATGCATATTTTGAATTTATGAAAATTGTGAATTTTTTAACAAGCACATGTCTCGTTTTAAATCAATTCTTAAGTTCAAAATATGTATTTTTAAGTTTGATCTACAGCATTTCAAAACTACTAAGAAAAAGAATTTATATGACAGTGCTTATTGGAAACCATGTATTCTAAGCAAATTACTAAAAATAACTTATTCTGAAGCAAGATTTTATTGCATCCATTGCTTGTGTGTGAGTCAGAATGATGAAGGATATAGAGCGATATAGGCTATTATCCCTTAAGTATAAGAAAAATACTATGAAAACATTAATATATATAAGGCCTTCTATAATATTTATTTGAGTTTTAAAATAATTTTAGAATTTTTAAAAATGTATCCTTTATTTTGAGAAATGAGATTTAATAGTCCTTAAAAAATAATAAACAATCTCTTAGTTTTAAATAGTAAAAAAAATATATAAATTAATTCATGTAATGCGTAAATTAACATTTTCAAACAAAACAACTAACAAAAAAAGTGATAACTATACTATATTACTAAAATATTTTCTACAAGAAAGTACGTTAAAACATTATTAAATTAATAGCTCTGTAATCTCATGACTACACTCTTTGAGAGTTCGATAGTTCAGACATAAACTCATAATTATTTCGGTTAAAATGCACTTTAATTATTAGATTATCACATTGGGTGTTTCTAAATGAATATCGGAGTCTGAATTCTTTATATATACACATATCAGTGCCAGTTTATCCATTGGGCGCTTGGGGCAAGCACCCAATAGCCCGGAAGGGCAGGAAAGGGCCCACATAAGTTGGACTTAAACCAGGTTTTCTGATAATAAATTTCAAACCGCCAGTGCAAAAGGGGCCCATAGATTTTCTGCGCCCAGGGCCCGAAATGAGCTTAAATTGCCATTGACACACACACATATATATATATAATATACATTAAGGTATGTAGTCACAGGGTTTACTGAATAGAACTAGTTTGATATCACGGGCAAGGTGCCAAACTCTGCTTGGCGCAATAAAGAATCACGCCAAGCAGCGCATGTCATTAAAATGAAATCCAAGATGGCGGCCTAGCGGTAAGAATAGCCATAAAAATAATTTTGAAGAACTGTTTTGAAATACATTAAAATCTATTTCAAATGAAGAATATAGGAAGGGATTGAAACTAACCAAGATCAATAAGTAATGAATATCAATATAATAAAAAAAATCATTTACAAATAGTAATATTATGCAGTATACAATAATATAATATAATTTATAATAATTCATATAATATATATAGTAATAATTGCTATATATTCATTATTATTTAATAATAATTATTTTATACAATAATCACATAATATAATTTAATAGTTTTTATAAAAAAGAATAATCATCATATTGTAATATAAGAATCCTACATATACAAGAATACTCATTTAACATTATACATAAATAACAAAATAATAATAATAAATTAAAATAATACTAAGAAATAAATAACATAATAATTATAAATAAACACAACAATAATTATAAATAAATACAATAATAATTATAAATAAATAACATGTAATAATATTTATAAAACAACAACTATTATAAATAACGATTATATGATTATTAGACATAATAATAATTGCACTTTTATATTATATTATTAATAAAATAATTACATAATATATATTAAAATTGATAATGAATAGCAATTAAAAAGTACTAAAAACTTGCTATGTTCCAAAAACTGCAAGGTTCTTCAACGAATTTCATCGAACAAGGAACGTTAAAAAAAACATTTTTAAAAAGTAAAACAAAGTGAAAATAAACGATTTATAGCAATAACTAAAAATACAACACTCATTCTTTTTTTTAAAAATATCCTAGTACTCACTAATGATATTAGAAATAGACATATTCGAAAATAGCAGAAAAAAACAGAAGACTGAAATAATAGCTTGATTCGGAATTGCAATGAAAAGGGTTAAATTGTACAAGAAATCCAATTAAAATCGTCTGAAATTAATAGGATTACTGTGGGAACAAAACCAATAAAATTATTTCTAATATTTATATTAACGTTATCTCCATGTGGCAACCACATTGCCAGACCATAAAAATATCAAGGTAACCATATTGAAATGTTATCTCCCATCTTGGCGAACATAAACAACTTAACGCCTGCCCCGTGATATCAAACTAGCACCATAATAATGAAAAAAAAAACAGCTCATGTTTTCAAAACTGTTTGACAAAATATGTAAAAGAAGTAAAATCTTTTAGAACAATATGTGGAACATTATTACTAAACAGTTTTTTTTTTGTTTAAATGAATTGACATTCTGTACTAAAATTGCTCATGCCTTGCTCTTTTAGAATCAGTCATTTAAAAAATAAAATACCAAAAACTTTTTTTTTACGATTCTTCAAAAAATGCTGAAAATTTTAATTAAACATTTAATAACTTCCGTCATTTTTGAAGATAATTTCACAAAACTTTTTTTCCCTGTGTAGAACAATATTATCCAAGATCTGTATGAAGATTGAAAAAAATTGCTCTAAAATTACGGATTTAAAAAAAATTGTGTTTTTTGTCTAATACCCTTTTATCGAGAATTGATTCAATTAAAGTTTAGCTTAAGTCTTGCAGCAAGATTGTTCGAAATTAATCAGAAAGCAACCTAGCAACAATGATGTGTTGAATGAGATGAACAGACTGAGAAACCTGTCTAGCAATAACTAAAAAGTAAAAATAAATTAAAAGTAAAAAAACTTTTTTAAAACAAGCTTTTATTTAACCTCACTAAAAAGAATAAAATAAACTTTTCCTTTAAAACTTTTTTTACCATCAACTTATAACATCATTACACAATTTATATGATATAAAAGCTTGTTGCGAGATTTATCTCCTGTAGATAAACAAGTAAATTAAATAACTTGATCTGATTGATTTTAATTTGTAAAATTTTCAAACTAAGTAAATACGAGTACTTTAATCTCACAACGAGCTTTTATATCATAAATTGTGTAATGATGTTATAAGTTAATAGTAAAAAAAGTTTTAAAGGAAAAGTTTTTATTCTTTTTAGTGCATTTAAATAAAAGCTTGTTTTTAAAAAGTTTTTTTACTTTTAATTCTTTAACTTTTAAGAAAATAACAGGTTAAAACTTTATTCTAATGTATGACTAACAATTTTAAAAGTATTATTTGTAATCTCTTGGAATAACTATTGAGACATGGCCATAGATTGGTAACAACTTTTTATTGCCAAAAAAATTGCCTTTTCCCACACTTTAACCTTTAATGTTTTTGAAAATAAGTTACTTCCAAGTTTTATTTAGAAAATCGCCAATATTAGTTTTTTGTTCATTAGTACTTATGTACTATCGTAACCATGCCAACTTTCAAGATAACTTGATAAAAATTGACAACCCCAATTTCGTATGTGTCGTAAGTGCTAAATTGGCAACTATGTGCTTCGTTTCCCATTTCTTCTCTTGCTGCGATTCTAAGCCTAACCATCCATTGATATGGCACGCTTAGGTACTAAAATGCAATTCTGAGATTAACTGTGAAATCTAAAATAATAAAATTAATATATAAATATTATATATAAAATACTAAATTAATAACAATAAAAAAATTGAACAAAATAATAAATATTAATCTTTGATATTCTTTTAATGATTTATTTATTATTGCTTATTATTTTTTACAAAGTACATTTCAACAATGCACTTTATATTCCCCTCAGCCTATTCCCTTTTTAGAATTTGAGCGGTTTTATTCAATATTGCCAATATGGTTGCAATTGTACATAAGTAACCTTTGCCTATTACAGAGTATTTTTAATTTCCAAATTAATAATTAAACTTTTTATTCTGCATTTCTTCCAATGTTATGCATATAACATATTTAAAAGATAATTTTTCTCTCTTAAATCCATTCAAAGTTTATGTTTTCGAATATTAGGCGCAGTATTTAAAATGGCATAATTGCAATGGAAAGAATGTATAATTTTAGTCTTCAAATCAAAAGTGTAATAATAATAGGCAAATTAGTGATATAAATTTTGGTTAATTCTGAATGATTATCTAAAAAAATTTAAATTACCACAGACAATATTAAAAAGGTTCAAAAATTTATTAAAGCACTATTCAAAAGTTTAAAATTAAATTCACATTCTTAAATCTCAGTGTTAAAATAATTTTAATACTAAAATTTATGAAAGTAAATTTAATTCTTCTCCAACTATAATTTTATTTTTAAGCTTAGTTATCTTCCCTTTCAGTGTATTTCTATAACATATAGTTCAAATGTAATATGTTCGTTTTCATAGTGAAAACAACATGAGAAAGTGAGATGCTCGTGCCAAAATGCGAGATTTCGAATTTCTATCAAAGTTCAAATAAACTATGATCCAACCAAAATTGCTTAATCAAATACAAATAACAAAGAATTAGTTATTAGGCATATAAATAATCAATTCAAGCAATAAGTTAATTTTTATCGTGATAATAGATACAAGAAGGAGAGATGCTCGTGATTTTTGTAGGAGTTCAGAGATGCTCGTGATTTTTGTAGGAGTTCAAATAAACTAAGATTCAGCCAATATTGCTTTAAAAAATACAAATAATAATTGAATATTACACGCATATATATAATCAATCCAATAATTCATTTAAAAACCTGGCCGTTTTTAAGGCATTTATTAAATTTACTATAGAAAATACCTAGCAATTTTTAAGTCATTAAAGTAACGTGCAATTCCGAAAACCCACGTTAGCTTAAGTCGCCATTTTAAAAATATCAATTTCAATTAGTCAATAAATAATTATCTCGATGTTATTTTCATAATTCCTCTGATTAACATCAAAAATAAATGCATTACACATTATAAAAATCGAGCCAAATTACAAAATGATCAAATACGCTTACCATACTCTCAGCTCGTCTTCTCAATGTTTACATCAAACTGAATTGAAGAGTGAAGTGTACTTCATTTCATTTCGGAGTGTCACCGAAACCAGAACTACAAAACGATGAAAGCGCCTTCTATGGACTAGTTCTACAATAAAGCTTACTATAGGGGCGCTGAAGTCATTGAAACCCTCAGTTTTTTTCTGGTTTCAACGAAATAACATTGTTTTAGCTGTTGTGAATTAAAATTATTTGTGTGAATGAGTGGCTGCATGGCGCCACGTTTTTGTAACTATGAAGAGGTTGTATGACGTCACTATGCTCTGTATATAAAACGGGTGAAGCAATCACGTGTGCTTGCTCGCTCGGCAGTTCTGAATAAATTTAATTACTTTAATTTGCTGGCTGATGAATGAATCACTTTCCACCAACGCCCAGCATCTGGTAGATGCAGCCCACCGAACTTTCGAATTAAATTTGTTCCGAACATAATTTGTAGCGCCCAAAATGGGGCGGGGCTGTTTGTTGAAGGGGAAATTGAAATCGAATTACGAACTATTGAACTTTGAAATTTTCGAACTATAAAAATGGAAGTGATTGCGTTGAAAGCGCAAAGAAAAGGACTGAGAACAGCATTTTCTCTCAGTCTGAAGAAAATTGAAACCGAATTGAGGAAAGAAGAAGACATCGATATGAATTTGCTTTCGATTCTGAAAACTCAAATCATGGATAAGTTCCAGAGACTCGACACTTGTCAGAATCAAATTTCTGAACAACTCTTGGAAACGAAAGATGCCGAGCAAGAATATTTGAATGATATGGAAGACGCAGGAAACTACTGTGGTAAACCCGACCATGGGTCCCGTACGGAATATGGCAACCCCTTAGAATAGTTTTGAGAATCTGGCCTGGCGGTCGCAGAGCGATGTAAACACACGAAACCGATGTGTGGCGAGCACCGCAATAAATTAATATAGTATGAGAATTGTTGCCTCTTTTCACCATAGTGGTGACCCCTTATCTTCACGCAAAACCTTTACCTTGTGAATAGTATTTTACGAAATCGATGGTGATGAAAAAGAGAAACATCATCATTCAACTAAATTTAGTATAAAGACTCAATTCCTTTGTCTATGGATCCGAGCATCTACTTCCTTGGTTTCGATTTCGGGTGTGGCTCACATCTTCAACTGCAAATGTATCACAGATAAGTGGATTTTTTTTCTCTGTTTCATTTTTCTGTGCTTTTAATTTAACTTGAATTGTTTTATCAATTTCATATTTTATTTATTCTTTCATATTTAATGCTAAAATTAATTGATTGCATGTGATAATTTCGGATGAAATAAAATTCTTGTGATACAAGTTAAAAATATCATGTATACTATAGATGAAAATGCCAAATTCTAATTAACTATAATATTACTGATTACTATAGCACTGTATTATTGAATGTATATCTATTTTATTGTTTATTTAGTAATTTTGTTCTAAAACCTTGCACAATGTCGGAAGTAAATGCTGTAAAAATACCAGTATATAATAGATCCGATCCCACCTTGTGGTTTGTTATGTGCGAGAGTACATTCGCTTTAGCAACCCCAAAACCAATAACTGAGTCTTTAACTAAGTACAATTACATAGTAGCTCATCTCGACACCGCGTCTTTAGTTCGCGATGTCCTCATGCACCCAGATGCCACTGATCCCTACGCGCAAATAAAAAACGAACTCATAAATTGTTCAGGGGAATCGTCCCAGCAGGAGATTCGGAAACTCCTTTCGGGGGAAGAATTAGGCTCTCGAAAACCTTCCGAACTACTGCGTAACATGAAACGACGCGCAGAATCTTTGAATGTTGATGATAAACTGATGACAGAGTTATTTCTGCAGCGTTTGCCGTCTTCGGTTCAAACAATTTTAGCTGCTGTTTCTGACCTCACGTTAGACAAAGCCGCCGACATTGCGGACAGAATTTTGGAAGTCTCGCCATCTCCTATTGAAACTTTTTCTGTTTCTAATAAAAAGGAAGAATCATTAGAATCTAAACTGTTTCGTGAAATTGAAAAATTAAATAAAAGAATTGATTGCCTTTCAATCTCTCGTGGTCGCTCTCGATACCGTCGGAACGAAAATTCCCTTGAAAGAAGCATTTCGAATAAGCGTGATTTTTCGATTTGCTGGTTTCACAGGCGTTTCGGAAAAAAATGTATCAAAGAAAAATGCCTTAAACCATGCACATGGCAGGGAAACGAAGCCAGCAAAGAATAATGGTGACTTATTCTTTGCCCAAGGAATCACGTCGCCTGTTCATTCGAGACCGGACAACAAATATCTCCTTTCTGGTCGACACCGGCTCTAACGTGTCTTTAATTCCTACTAATGCCTATCAAAAAAGAAATGCTTCACAACAAACCCTTTTTGCCGTGAATTCATCCTCAATTAATGTATATGGGCAGAAAACATTAACCTTAAATTTTAATTTACGAAGAGATTTTATGCGGACTTTTCTGATTGCAGATGTAAGTACACCAATTCTTGGTGCAGATTTCCTCCATTATTTTGAATTGGTGCCAGATCTCAGACATAAATGTCTTAGAGATACTAAAACAAAATTACAATCAGTAAGTCATTTAAAACATGCTAATCTCCATTCAGTCCAGATTTCTTTCTCTAAAGATACAATTTACCATAAACTTTTGAAAGAATTTCCCTCTATCACAAAATTGCCTAATCCAAATCAAACAGTGAAACGTAACACTGTTCACCATATACTAACAAAAGGACCTCCTGTGGTAGCAAAACCCCGAAGGTTGGCACCAGATCGCCTAAAAATTGCAAAAACAGAATTTCAAAACATGATGCATCTGGGACATTTACGACCTTCGAAAGTAACTATGCTTCCCCACTTCACATGGTTCCTAAGAAAGGTACTTTAGATTGGAGACCTGTTGGAGATTATAGAGCGTTAAATTCTCAAACATTAAAAGATAAATACCCCATTCCTTGTATTGCTGATTTTACAGCTGAATTACATGGCTCAAACGTTTTTAGTCGAATTGATCTAGTAAAAGCCTATCATCAAATTCCTATTCACCCAAATGATATACACAAAACGGCAATTTACACTGTTTGGTTTATT
This sequence comes from Trichonephila clavata, assembly GCA_019973975.1. Classification (NCBI taxonomy): domain Eukaryota; kingdom Metazoa; phylum Arthropoda; class Arachnida; order Araneae; family Nephilidae; genus Trichonephila; species Trichonephila clavata. The sequence continues at coordinate 170,168 of BMAO01029754.1, read as the reverse complement.
TGAAAGTACACGAATGCAATTTGGATTGTGTAACACATCCGCAACGTTTCAACGCTTTATCGATGAAGTCACTCGTGGCTTACCTGGAATTTACGCTTTTGTCGATGACATTTATTTGTATCTAAAAATCCCCAGGAACATCAACAACATTTAAAAAACCTATTTTCAAAATTAGATGAATATGGTCTATGCATTAATGTATCTAAATGCATATTTGGTGCATCATCAATAGACTTTTTAGGCTTTAATCTGTCAGAAAATGGAATTAAACCTCTACCTGATAAACTAAAATGTATTCTAGATTTTCCTAAACAGAACACATTAACACAATTGCGTAGATTTTTGGGCATGTTTAACTTTTATAGGTACTTTATACCAAAAGCCACACATATACTTGCTCCCATTGTTCAGTTTCTAGAAGGACATACAAATAAAAAGAAATCTCATTCTAGTGTTCATAAATCATCCGAACCATTAAAATGGAATGAAAATGCAGAACAAGCTTTCCTTGCAGCGAAAAATGCTATTGCACAAGCTACCCTTTTAAGACTTCCTATTCCAGAGGCTCAATTGAGCCTATGGGTGGACGCTTCAGATATTGCTATTGGAGGCACTTTATCCCAATTATCACAGGGGAAATGGGAACCAATAGCCTTTTTCTCCATGAAACTTAACAAAAGTCAGCAAAAGTGGTCGACTTATGATAGGGAACTATTTTCAATTTATTCGGCTATAAGAAAATTCAAGCATATGTTAAAAGGCAGAAACTTCACAATATACATACACTGACCAAAAGCCCCTAATTTATGCTTTTAAACAAAACCCAAATAAATGTTCTCCTCAACAACTACGCCACTTAGATTTAATTTCCCAATATTCTACCGACATTCGGCATGTGCAAGGTTCAGAGAAAGTAGTTGCTGATGCTCTTTCCAGAATCGAAATTGATTCAATTACTAATTCTCCAAATTTAAATTTTAAAAAATTCGCATTAGCACAGAAAAATGATTCAGAAGTTCAAAAATTTCTGCAGAATAATGAATCACCTCTTAAATTAGAGCTAAAACCATGCCAAACCTCAGATTGCAATTTGATTTGCGATATTTCAACAGGAGTTCCACGTCCTTTCGTCCTTGCAGCGTTTCGAAGAACAATATTCAACTATCTTCATAATCTTGCACATCCAGGGATAGTAGCTTCTACAAAACTCATCTGCTCTCGCTACGTGTGGCTTGGCATGAAAAGCCAAATAAAGCAATGGGTCCGGTGTTGTGAATCGTGTCAAAAGTCGAAAATCCAAAGGCACACTAAAACACCTCTAGGAACGTTCTCTCTTCCTGACACTAGATTCACTCACATTCACATAGATATTGTGGTCCCTTGCCACCATCTGAAGGTCATCGTTATCTTCTTACGATAATCGACCGCTTCTCCAGATGGCCAGAAGCAATCCCCATTCCAAACATGCAAGCAAAAACCATTTGCCGTGCAATTTTTGACACTTGGATCTCTCGTTTTGGTTGCCCATCTATAATCACCTCTGATCAAGGAACCCAGATGCGTTCATCAATGTATGCTGAATTTACTCGCATGCTGGGAACACAAAAGATAAAAACTACAACATATCATCCAATTTCAAATGGAATAGTGGAACTTTTCCATCTACATTTAAAATCAGCCATTAAAGCCCATGAGAATGACAGATGGTCTGAAATAGTCCCCATCATTCTTCTCGGCGTTAGAACAGCAGTTATATAAAGAAGATCTGCAATCTTCTTGCGCTGAAATTGTTTATGGAACAAACCTACGTCTTTCTAGTGACATGATAGATGTATCAAACATTCCTTTTTGTGATAATAATTTTATCACTAATCTTCGTAACAGAATACAACAGCTGAATCCTGTTGCAACATCTGCTCACTGCACTGATCGATTCTACATTCATCCTTCACTAAAATCATCATCTCATATCTTTTTGGGAATCGATCGTGTGCAACCACCTTTATGTCAACCGTATACTGGACCACATAAAGTTCTGTCCAGTACAGACAAAACTATCACCTTTGACGTTAATGGTCGAAAAACTAAAGTTTCTCTAGATCGCGTCAAACCCGCACATCTTCTCTTAGAAACTGTGCGTGAAACTCCACCTTCAGTGAGCAAAAGTGTAAAAGATGATAATATATCTACTAACAAAAAACCAATATATACCACAAAATCAGGAAGACATGTACATTTTCCAAAAAAACTGGCCACTTATGTTACATAATTTTTTTCTCCTTCTAGAAGAACTTTCAGTTAAAAAATTTTTGTATTATATTTGTACATATCTTATTTACATTTTCTATTTTTTCTGTATATATATCATATTCAAATTGTTAATGTATTTCTACCAGTACGGATTCTCAACAAAAAAAGGGGAAAAAAGAAAATAATGTTTATAAAATTTTAAAAACTAATGTCGTTCCCTTGGGCTGTTACCCTCAGTCACTGGGGGGATACTCTGTGGTAAACCCGACCATGAGTCCCGTACGGAATATGGCAACCCCTTAGAATAGTTTTGAGAATCTGGCCTGGCGGACGCAGAGCGATGTAAACACACGAAACCGATGTGTGGCGAGCACCGCAATAAATTAATATAGTATGAGAATTGTTGCCTCTTTTCACCATACTACCATGACCGTTATATCGAAATGTGTTCCCGAGTAGATTTGAAAATACTAGAAACTGCTATTCCAACCGAAACTGAAAAGAGAAGTTTTAAATTACCGAAAATTGAATTGAAGAAGTTCAGCGGCGAAGCTAAAGACTTTTTGGCCTTCTGGAGTCAGTTTCAGAAAATTCATAATGATAAAAGCATCGCGCCGGAGGACAAGATGCAATACATATTTATTGCAATCTGTAGAACCAAAATCGAAAGCAGAACGATTAGTGTTAAGTTTCCCCGCGACGACGGAAAATTATCCTAAAGCCATTGATCAATTAAAAGAGAGATACGGCCGTGAAGACTTGCTCGTACAAATTTACGTACGTAAAATGTTCTGTTTAGTTATGAAGAACGCTGCTTCTGGAAGGACGAAAACGGATTTGACCGCCTTGTACGACGAACTCGAAGGAAACTTACGATCGTTAGAGAGCCTTGGACGAACGCAAGAAAAATATGGAGACTTTTTAACACCGTTGGTAGAATCCTGTTTACCCGAGGAAGTCCTGGTCACCTGGGAAAGAAAACGGAATAATGAAACAGAAGCCAAAGGATCGCGGACTCTAGAACATTTAATGACTTTCCTTCGCCTGGAAGTTCAAAGGGAAGAAATGGTGTAACTGGCTAAATTCGGTTTCGGCCCAACTATCCGAAAGAGAGATCCCCCAACCGAAAGTATTAAAACAACTGAATTAATGACTGCATCAGCCCTGGTGAGTTCTGAAAGTGCTTCAGGTAAGAAAGTTAATAACTGTATTTTTTTGTGAGAAATATCATCCGAGTGAAAAATGTTGTAATGCTAGAAAAATGTCTTTTATTGCTAAGAAACAATTATTATTAAGAAAAGGTGCTTGTTTTATATGTTTAAATAGATCTGGTCATTTAAGTAAAAATTGTGATGTTAAACATACCATTAAGTGTTCTAAATGTAATTATTCCCATTTTGAAATTATGTGTCCAAAATTAGATAAAAATTATGATCAAAAATGTTCCACATAAAAACTGAGAATTCTCTATCAAGTAATTGCAACAGAAACGAAAGTATTTACTTTCAAACTCGCTGCGTTTTCATACGGATCAAAGGTCGGAAAAAGAAAGTGCGAGTTCTAATTGATTCCGCTTGTGAAAATAGCTATATCAGTGAAAGTGTTACTAATATTTTGAAGGCCACTCCTCTTAGAGAGGAAACTATAATTCATTCTCTGTTCGGAGGGAATGAAATGAAACCTAAGCATCACGGTGTGTTTTCTATTGAAGTTAGTGATTTAAAACGTTCTTATGTATGTAGTTTCAAAGCACTATCGGAAAAGAAAATATGTGGATTTATTTCTAAGATTGAGGATAATGAGGAAATTAAACTTTATTCTTTAACTCATATTCTAAATAAGTTAAAGAATAAAGAAATTATTTTATCGGATTTAAATTGTAAGGAAACTGAAATTGAACTTTTGATAGGGGCTGATAATATAGGAAAATTATTAACTGGGAATTTAATAGAATTAGATTCTGGCTTAACAGCTATTAAAACTAAACTAGGATGGACGGTAATTGGAAAATTAAGTTCAAACGTTAAAAACGCGATATTAACGACATCGTCGTTACATGTAAGGAATGTTAGTGTTAAAGAATTATGGGAGCTAGATGTTTTAGGAATAGCTGATTCCTTACTTAATGAAAATACGAGAGAAAATTTTGATTTAACCGATTTTAAGAATTAAATGAGATTTCTTCCCGATGGAAGATATGAAGTGACACTCCCATGGAAATGTAACTCTGAGAATTTACACAGTAACAAAGCACTAACGTGGAAAAGGCATTTACGGATTATAAATAAATTAAGAGACGGTAAATTTTTTTACACCTTATAAAAGTGTGTTTAGGGAGTGGGAAGATTTAAATATCATTGAATGTGTGCCGGAAGTAGAATTGAACAATGAATGTTATTATTTACCTCATAGACCTGTGATTAAATTAGATAGTGCGACAACAAAAATCCGTCCAGTATTTGACGCAACCGCCCATGGAAAAGAGAAACCATCTTTGAACGACTGTTTATGTAAAGGCGTAAACCTTATTGAACTAATACCTGACATTTTAGATCGTTTTAGAATTTATTCAATCGGAATTGTAGCTGATATTGAAAAGGCTTTTTGGTGCTATCTGTTGCACCGAAAGATAGCGATTATCTCAGATTTTACTTCCCATGCAATGAAAAACAATTAGTGTACAGACATTGTCGAGTTTTATTTGGGGTGTCTTCCAGCCCTTACTTAATGAATGCATCTATTATGGATCTTTTAGAAAACTGTAATCCTGAATATAAAGAAGTTGCACAAAAGTTAAAATCTTTTTATGTTGATAATTGTGTAGCTGGTGTTTTCAGTGTTGATGAAATAGAAATATTTATTAAGAAGACTAAATTAATTATGTCGAAAGGATGTTTTAATTTACGTATTTTTGAGAGCAATGGGGCAAGTAGAAGTGTTGATAAACACTCAGGCGAAACTTTTATTTTGGGTATCATTTGGGACTTGGATAATGATGTTTTGAAATGTTGCACGAATTTCGAATCATTAACGTGCGAAACGAAAATAACTAAACGATTAGTTTTGATCCCATTGGGATGTTGGCGCCGTCTACAATGCTTCCCAAATTATTACTACAGGAACTATGGAAAATGAAAATTGCATGGGATCAGGAACTACTTCAGAATGTTGTAAATAAATTTATGAAATGGTATAAAGAATTTCAAATTTTAAAAGATATAACTGTGCCACGTTGTATGAAAATTGATATTTTAACTGAATTTCATGTATTTGTTGATGCAAGCAAGGGGTCATATGCGGGTTGCGTCTTTGCTCGATCAATAGTTGATTCTAGAGTTAGCTTAATTCTCGTTAGAGCGAAGTCTATAGAGTCGCTCCTCTCAAACCTTTGAGTATACCGCGTTTGGAACTAATGGCTTGCTGTATAGGTGCTCGACTTATAAATTCTATTTTGAAAGGCGCTTAATATGCCGGACTTGAAAGTTACTCTTTGGTCCGATTTTACAACAGCACTTTGGAGGATTAAGAAATACGGAAATTGGTTAGTTTTTGCAGCTAATAGGGTAAAGGAAATTAGACAACTGACTCAAATTCAATCACGGAGGTATGTCCCAGGAAACATGAATATCGCGGATTTACTATCCTGTGGTTGTTCTCCGCGAGAAATGCTTAATTCTAGATGGTGGAAGGGGCCTTCCTGGTTGAAACAAAATTCGGAATCTTGGCCAGATGGTGAAATCAGTTGCGAACCTCAAGAAGTTAACGTGGAGATAAAGAAAACTAGAAATGCGAATGTTGATCTAGAAACGATGCACCCCCCTTGCTTATATGTAATGAGCCTGATTATAATAAAATGATTAGAGTATTTGCTTGGGTTTTAAGATTTGTAAATAATTGTCGCAAAGACTATAACAAGTGTAAGGAACAACAACTTTCTGTTGCTGAAATTGAAAATTCTGAGAAACAACTGATTCATTTAACTCAGACATATTATTTACCTGATGTTGAATCTTCAAAATTTGTTACCTTTATTGATAATGATAATATTTTAAGGGTTAAGTCTAAAATAACTGAAGGAAATGATGAAAGTTCTTTTTTGTATCCTATATTGTTACCTGATAAGTGTGAATTTACAAAACTTTTGATTAGATCTATACACAAAAAGAACTGTCATATACTGGAATCCAAATAATGCAATCTTTAATTAGAGAAAGGTTCTAGATTATCAGATATAGAAAAACTATTAAGAGTATTTTAAATAAATGTGTTATATGGGCTCGTTTTAAAGTGAAATCATTGCCAAGCGGACCATCGCCTTTACCACCAGACCGAGTGACTGTGAAGTAGTAGGAATTGATTTAGCTGGACCTTTGTTTTTAAAAACTGGCGAAAAGGTATGGATTGCATTATTTACTTGTGCAGTCTATCGTGCGCTCCATCTTGAATTAATAAACACTCTGTCTTCTGATGCCTTTTTGCTAGCCCTTAGGCGCTTCATTGCGAGGCGCTGGAGGCCCAGGATAATTTACTGTGATAACGGAACCAATTTCCGGGGTGCTTTCAACGACCTTGCGAAATTGGATTGGCATAAGATAGGGGTCGGCAACCTTTTGAGTCGGAAGAGTCAAAACTAACAATTTCCAAAATTTCAAAGTTTTTAAAGAGTCACTCTTGCCAACAATAAATAGTACTTGTATAAATAAAGTTTTTTGATAAAAAAAAATTTATTCATTTATTCATAAGAAAAAATATCTATTTATTCATATATAAGTAGTGTTTTTCACAACAAATTAGATAATATATATATATGGCCTTATTAGATAATTACTTATATATTATCTAACTAAAAAATTAAAAGAATTAAACATTTACTTACAACACTAACTTGTACTTCAATAACAAACAATTGAGTAAGCAAACTCAATGGGATTGATGGCTTTGCATGGTTTTAGAAAGTTTGGATACTATTGGCTCATAACTTGTTTTAAGTTTCAAACACGACTCTAAATTTTCATTTGTTAGTTGGCATCTTACTTTACTTTTAATTATATTCATTCAAGAGAACGCTTGCTCGCACGAATATGTCGATCCGAAGATAGTCAGCACTCCAAATGCCAACTTCTTCACCTCACTGTAGCAATCTGGAAGACTATTCTATGCGTTGAATATAAGTGCCTCAACTCGCGGCATTTCTTTTAAAGCTGTCCACTTTTGCTGCGTTACATACATACATTTCTGGATCTCCAACTCTTCCAACTTGCTTTTTAACTCTGTGAAGTTTCCACTCCACAAAGCTTTACTTTTTAAATCGATCAATTGCATTTCTAGAAATCCAGTATCAATTCCAAATGACTCAATGGGGATTTCGTTACTATTTGGGTTGAGAGGACTTACTATGAATGCTAAAGGGGTTTTGTTGGTTTTGAATTGCTCAAATCTGTCAGCAAATTTATCTTTAATTTTTTATAACTGTGCCGAAACAATTCGTGCCAACAGTTTATCGCGATATTGCTTTAGAAATTGAAGATGAAGTAATTTACCGCTCTGAATATCTTCTGCAAAAAGAATTAATTTTTCTTCGAAACAAACTAATATTTCTACCGAAATATATGCTGGGTCTCCCTTTCCTTGAAGTTTTAGATTCAGCTCATTTAATTTCGCTGTAATATCCACCATAAAGTAAAATTTTTGCAACCATTTGTCGTTCTCTAATTCAAGGCGATTAATGCCCTTTTCATTGAGGAATGTATTTATTTCATTCTAGCACAAAGTAAAACGTTTCAACACTTTACCTTTGGAAAGCCATCGCACTTTATGGTGAAGAAGGTCAGAATACTGAGTCTCTATTTCGTTCAAGAATTCTTTAAACTGACGATGGTAGAGTGCTTTTGACGAGATGCTGTTAACAATCTTGATTACTAAATTCATGACCTCAACTATATCGACCGGAAATGTTTGGGCACAAAGCGCTTCTTGGTGTATTATGCAGTGAAACGTAAGAATTTCGAACTTTATTTTGATAAGAAGAATCGTTGTTGTCCCTTTATTTTCCCCTGTCATACTTCTGGCTCCATCAGTTGCTATTGAAACGATTTCATTTAAATTGATCTTATTGTCTTCAAAGCATTTTTGCACGCATTCGCTATATTTTCCTCCTCTAGTTCGTCCTGAGAGCGGTAGCAATCCTAGAAGTTCTTCTTTTGGACCTTGGGGAGACATATACCTGACAAAAAGGTAATATCCAACAGTAGTACTTTGTTTCTTTTTTGACAATTCTTATTGACTTCAAAAAAGTATTTAGGTATCTTATTTAGAAAAAAAATATGTATAATATGTATTTTAAAAATATAATACTTATTATGTTACCTACCTGTACTTCTGTTTTTATTATTATTATTATATATGCATATATACATACCTTTAAGAATATAATTCGCTTTTAACTCTTCTACTTGAAACATCACAATATACGTCATAACCAAAGCACTGGTGAAAATGCCAAACTGTCTTGCGTCGAAAGTGAATTAAAACCTGTATAGAAACATCCGACGACGGCGTCATTCCAACGGACTGACGACAGTGACGACGCGTGTCACGGGGAAGGGGTGCGGTGAAAAGCGAGTACAAGTGTCTGAGAGACAGAAACGGTGCCTAATCCTCGTTAATCGATTCAGGACGATTTTTAAATGGTTTTTTTTTTGATAAAATAAATAATATTTGCGTATGGAACTAAAGAGCCGCAGCTTTTCACATCTAAAGAGCCGCATGTGGCTCGCGAGCCACAGGTTGCTGACCCCTGGCATAAGATAACGAGAGAAACATCAACTCACAAAATAGTTTAGAAATTTATACCACCCACCGCCACATGGTGGGGAGGCTGGTGGGAAAGGTTGGTTCACCTTATTAAAGAACTATTGAGACGTTCTCTTGGAAAATCAATATTGACCTATGAAGAATTGTCTACAGTAATTTGTGATTGTGAATTTTTAATTAATAGTAGACCTTTAACTTATATATCTGAAGATCCACAGGAATTGATCCCTCTTACTCCTGCAATGTTTTTAATAGAGAATCGCTGTTCCGATACTACCGATATTGACGAATTAAATTCGCGAGACTTAAGAAAAAGAATGAAATTCAGAATTAAATTTTTAAGTAATTTAAGGCAACGTTTCAGGAAAGAATATCAAGGTGAGCTAATACAAAAATAGAATGATAATCGGGTGCGGAGCCCCGAGTTGGGGAAATGGTCTTAATTGGGGACGACAATAAGAAACGTTTGTCTTGGCCTATAGCTAAAATTATAGAATTAATCCCAGGTCGAGATGGAGAAATTCACACAGTTCGGCTTAAAACTCAACATGGAACAGTAATACGCCCGGTACAACGCATCTTCTCTTTGTAAGTACAAGCTATTGCAAATAATGATAAGGAGTTGAAAGAGAGGAATCAAGTTCTGTTAAATCTACTAAACCTGAAAACGTCTTGAATACTAATGATGTAATTGTGAAAAAATATACTTCTTCACAGGAAGATTGGTTAAAGAACCAAAGAGACTTGATCTATTGAATTATAATTGTTATAGGTTTGAGACTCTCCCCAAGTCTCAAAGGTGGGAGTATGTTGTGAATAAAAATGATTTGTGTGAATGAGTGGCTGCATGGCGCCACATTTTTGTAACTGTGAAGAGGTTGTGTGACGTCACTATGCTCTGTATATAAAACGGGTGAAACAATCACGTGTGCTTGCTCGCTCGGCAGTTCTGAATAAAGTTAGTTTCTTTAATTTGCTGGCTGACGAATGAATCACTTTCCCCCAACTCCCAGCATCTGGTAGATGCAGCCCACCGAATTTTTGAATTAAATTTGTTCCGAACATAAGCAGAAGTAATATTAATTTTCCTTACGTTTCTTTAGCAGAATTTTTAGCCTTTTAAAATTAACAGTATGAGAAAGAGTAAACTTTGAACTCTTTGTTCCGCATTTGGATTTTTATCTGAGACCCTCTACGAATTTTTAAATCACCGTCTAATTTACCGCTGTCCTACGAGTCTATCTACATGGCTACAATGGGAGGCTACTTTGCAACAGAAAAATTGGTAAGCGAGAGTTAAATCTGTGTTATTTAATAAGCATTTCATTACAAGAGTTTGTGTTAAAATTATATTATTTATATTTCTTTGTGCTTTCTCGAAATAATCCCGTGTATTTTGTTACAAACATTGCTCGATTCTTATTTATGGTAACCTTGGCAGCAATTTTGGCGACAGTTTTCACAACACATAATCAGAAATAGTTTTTTACTAATTTTATTTATATTAATTACACAATTACTTATGTTTGCATTTATTGAATATATGTTATTCAAAAAAATAACATGTTTCTGTTATTATATACGAATATTGGTTGTATGAATTCAATTGTTTTTTTGCGTTGCATAGTGGGTGTAATTACGTAACATAGAAATAAAAGTTATCTAGATACACTAGTTTTGTTAGACTAATTTTAAAATTTCAAGTGTGCATTGTGAATCAGTTGTGCTAAGAAATAAGTGCAATATTTTGTTTTATGATTTATAATATATCGTTTTATGATTGAGATGATTTATCAGTTGAAATGATAATTTTAACTAAGCTTTTGTGTGAGCTATTTATTTTGCTCTTGTACATAGTCAACTACTATTATTATAGATCTCATGAATTAAGCATTGGCAATTATTATAAGAATTAAACTGCTTTGTGGAGAACTCGGAGCATCTTGATTATGTCCCGTGAATATTCGCCTGTATGGAGAATCAAGGTTCTTCAAGCTTCATGAACTGATATGATACACATGAAATGTTGGAAAGTGCAGAATGCTCACTTATTTGGTAAGTTCAAATTTTATTAATCACTTAAAGTAATCCAAGTAATTGTACTAATTTGCATATTTATTCAATTCATGCATATTTGTTAAACTGAAAAATACCAATTGATTTGTTTTCAATTTATTCCATATTTAAATTGCATTATGAATTTTTTGACTAATTAATACTTATTTATAAATTTAACTTTTAAAAATTTTTTTTCTCTTAATTGAAGGAATTAGAACAGCCTAATGTATTTTGAAGCTGAATACCAAAGACCAAGATTGTTTTGGAAAAAAGAATTACAATCGGGTTCTATTTGTTATTTGTAAATGTGTGTGTGTATTTTTCATGTTAATTATCCAATTTATCTCCGAGTTGCGTTTTTTTCCTGACTTGTGTTAAAGATTTTTCACACAAATTAAAGACTTCACACAGATATATTGTACTAAAGTCCTTTTACAGCTTTTGCTGAAATGTAAAGATATTCTGTGTAAATTTTTAACCAAAATTCAAGATCATCTAATTCATATCTGCATTTTAACTCAGAATCTGTTAATAGTTCAATCAGCTCTTGTTCTATTAGTAATATATTCTGATTTTTATTAAAAGGGAATTTTGACAGGATAACTCCTTTAATACTATGGAAAATTTATATCCTTTTTAATTTTAAATTCTGTGTGTGTGTGTGAAAATATAAAAGAAATGCTCTAAATATTAACTTTATTTAGTATTATATGAAATATAAGATAATATGCAAGAGATTCTGCTTTTTATATTGAGTTACAATTATTTTGTTCTTAATTAACTCAAAGAATTGAATATTTAACAATTTTAATTAATCTGAATGTATATATTTGAATTGTGTGTGCGTGTGTCATTAATTAATTAATTTTATAATTGCGTCATTATATTTTAATTAAAAATTCTTAAAATAATTCTTTAGTAGTATAGGTATATGAAAACAAGCACTGTGTAATTCAAATAATTACAAATGAACAATATGTAATTCAAACAATTACGAATAGAAAAATATGTAGCTTAAATTGTAAATAAACACTGCGTAGTTCAAAATAATGGCAAATAAGCAATTTTTTAAAATTTCTAATAGCCAAGGCTACAGAAGGCTACTCACTACAAAAAGGGAAGGTCTGTTGTTAAAACTGGATATTCAAACTCAGCAAATAAGCACTTTGTATTTCGAATACTTATAAATAGAAATATACTATTCCAATACACGCAAATAATGTCATTGTACTGTTCAAAATGGTTGCAAATTCACATTATATAATCTTAATTTATTGTAATTAACAGTGTATTTATCTTCGTATTATTTTTTTTATGAATACGACCCAAAAAATTTGTTAAAAATGTTTTGAAATTTTATTTCATTTTATATCTAGGAATCTATTTATATGTTGTACACATAAACTTTCATTACCAGTTTGTAAAATTCAATCTCAATTTTTTTTAAAGGATCCGCCATTTACAGAATTCAAAAGACTACGGCAAGCATTACAAAACTAATGAATTTAATTACATGCATACTACTGATACTCTTTAACAGTAACGGAGAGATGGTTCATTGACACTATATATATATATATATATCCAGTATGTGCTCCTTCTCATAATAACCGCCCAAACTTGCTACTGTGCAGTGATTTCCACTTTTAGGAGCAATTTTGTCTGTACAAAATTATATACATATTAGGATTACAATATACCTGTGAATGAATTTTTTAAAACCTAAGTTAAAAATATTTTTTAAAAAATTTCTTGCAAAACATATTTACTGAAAAATTGAGAATTGGTTTTTAGAAATTCCAATAATTTTCATCATATTATATTACTTAACAATGAAAAACCTGTCAGTAGATGTCACAAATGCTGCAACATGAGAACAAACTTCTGTTAATCAGAAAGAATGCTAATTTTAAACATAAAAGATGAATGCAAACAGGTAGAATTGGAAAGTTTCAAAGAATGGTAAGAGTTTAAATGCCCTTTAGTAAGAATGGTATGGAACATATTGAAGAATTATTTTTAAAATAAATAGTTACCCTCAAAATAATTAAAAACAATGAATCTCATAAAATATTGAAATTCCTATGTAAAATCAGGAATAAAGATAAGTCCTCTTTTTCTTTCATTTTATTAATTTAAAAAAAATATGCCTAGCCATGCATGTATAATGACCAGTGCTGGAAGCTGAAAATGGATAAAAATATGCCAGAAGATCAAAAGATATCGCATCTCATGAAAGGGGTGGCTGAAGATCTCTACCAGGTACTGATAAACAGAGAAGTTAGCACAGTAGATAAATTTGTTACGTGTTGCCGGGAAGTGGATGCCATGAGAAAGAGACGAGTTGTACCGCTACGATATGAGAGACTACCTAATGTTACACCCATATCAATGGCCAATGAAGGAGATCTAAGCGATCTAATTCGAAGGATTGTTAAAGAAGAAATCGAGAAAGTACTCCCACGGATCGCAACATGTATAGACGACGGGCCAAGCGATTTAGAATCCATTATCCGAGAAGAAGTTTGAAGCAATTTGGCTCCACTCTCTCGAGAAAAACCTACGCCTTCCCCTTACAGAACTCAAAGGACTGGCGGAAGTTCCTGGCGACCAAGGCCGAGACCTCGACAAGAAAATAGACCAACTCAACTAGATACCGGAAGGAAGACTGACCTTTAGCGTACTTCAGATAACGTACCAATTTGCTTTCATTGTGGACGACCGGGTCACGTGACTAGATATTGCCGTGATAGACGACGTGTTTTTAACGCAGCAAGACAAAGAAGGCAATTAGACCAGTCAGAACGCTGGGATTCCGAATCTCTTTCTGATTACGGCCGCGATCCTGAATCTAATTACCAGCGTTACAGAAGTAATTCGCCGTATCCTAGACGCAATCCACAACGCCACCAAAAAAGATCTCCATCTCGTCGCTCACCTGTTAGGTCCAGTGAGGAAAACTAAGGCATGCGACCTGCGTGGGAGGTAAGGCCGCAATAAACGAAAACCCTCCAGTATACACGGCTGCTAAACTAGTCAAAAACTTTGTATCCGTCACTGTCAATGGGCATGTCGTTAATGCCTTGGTTGATTCAGGAGCTAAATATTCAGTAGTTTCCGAACAGTTACGCACGCAACTAAGGACACCCGTGTTTTCAGAACACAGCCCGATTCTTCGAACTGCCTGTGGTAAAGTTGTAGAAGCTATAGGACGATGCATGTTGCGAGTGAACTTGAATGGAGTGGTGCAACCTTTCGAATTTTTGGTATTCCAGCAATGCAGTCATGATCTCATATTGGGATGGGACTTTTTCAAAGCAACTGATGCCATTATTGATTGCGGATCCGGTGAACTTCAGATTGGAGAAGTCTCTCCAAATGATCTCCAAATGAATGAAGTAAATTCTGGTTTATATGCGGTCAGTGACGTTGTCATTCCAGGAAACTCTATAAAAAATATTTCCGCTTTGGCTAAAGACCACCAGACCTTAGAAAATGTTATAGTTACTGGAATGAAGAATTTTGAATGGACTAAACAACTAAAAGTCCCAGCTACAATAGCCACACTCTAGAATGGTAAAATAGATATTTGAATTGCTAACAGTTCCTCTCAGCCACAGATAATACCAGCTGGCATGTGTATAGCCAAAATGACGGATATTGAGGATGGATTGGTAAGTTCTTTGAACGAGAATGCTGACAAAATCGAAGTAAAACAGATGAAGCACCCTAGACAGTCGGTGAAAGAAAACAAATACCTGGGAGGCTCGAACCCGAGCCACTTGCATGGTAGAACAGTGCTCTAACCGTTCGGCCACTCAGAGCGTATCAGTTTGTGACAATATATATATATATATATATGGGATGGCGTCTAAGGGAAGGTTCGATTTAAATGTTAAAATAAGCACGCAGAGTTAAAATAAACTAATTTATTAAAAAAACACACCTGAAACATTTACTATCTACAAGGGGTTTTAAATAAATGGAGATAGCACCATACAAATTCCGAAAACACGTACTCTTTCTCAAAACAACGGAGAGAGCGATTTCCTCTGACCTGCCTTCGTTCAAGCTTTGGTGCAACTCCCAGTTTTTCTTTTCTGCCCCCTTTATAAATACATGACCTCATCGTATCGCGCAGCTAAAACTCACGTGGTTTCTATTAGTGGTGCCATCTCTTACAATAAAAATCAAAAGAAATAAAAGAAAACTTGCACTCCTTTCCTACAAGTTCGGCCATCCTGGGAATTACTGACCTCAGTGATTTTACATACCATACAACAAAATATAGGCCTCTGCAAAATTAATATTAATTGGAAATAAAAATTCCAAGATAGACATTCAAATTTAAAAATAAGGATACAACTTTCAAAAATGAAATATTAATAGCAAAGAAAACAAAACACATTAATACACATTATGTTCTTTTAAAAACAATAGGAAACGCTTTTTTATAAAAATACATCATCATGGTGAGTAAAATTTTATTAAATCAGCAGATGAATTTGTTATCTTAGGTCCCTCATGATCACCCACTTTCTCTAAATCATATCTATCTCTAGGTTTTACTTTAACTATTCTATATGGTCCCTTCTCATATGCTAACTTTATTATCCCAGTTTGCATATCTCTTGGTACAACTATCAATTCACGACCTTCAACATATTTGTAAAGTATTTCGTTTTTATCGAAAAAGTCTGAATTGCTGTTTGTTTCAATCAGTGACCTTAGACTCTGAGTGTATTCATCCTCTTGTTGTGCCCTTTTTAATCTTGCGGTTAGAGTATCGTTAGTAATTATTGCGACTGGATATCTACCAAGGTCATCCACATGTTGCATTCTCTGGCCGAAACGATGCACAATTTCATAATCAAACTCTTCCAGCCATAATGCCCATCGCGCTATACGGATAACCAAATCCTTTTTGTCCATAGTCTTTTGAAACGCTGAGCAATCCGTTATGACTTTGAAATGATTTCCCATAAGGTAGGTACGAAATTTCTTTAAAGCGTTGACGACAGCAAGAACTTCAAGTTCATAGCTGCTATACTTCTCCTCTGCCAGAGTAGTTTTCTTAGACATGTATTGAACAGGATGCAATTTTCCATCTTCTGCCTCTTGGAGTAAGACGGCTCCGTAGCCTTGTTGACTTGCGTCCGTGTGCAATTCGGTTGTTTTTCCCTGCTGGAAAATACTTAATACTGGACTTTCAGTCAATAACTGCTTAAGCTTTTCAAATGCTTCTATTTGAGGTCGTTCAAAGACAAATGGATTGTCGTTTCTAATTAGATCACTCAAAGGTTTCGCTATTTTAGAGTATGACGGAATAAATTTTCGAAAATAGCCAGTGAGTCCTAAAAAGCTTTGGACTTGTTTGACAGTCGTTGGTACAAGAAACCTCTTGAGAGCTATCGTTTTTGCAACTGAAGGGCGCACCGTTCCCTTTCCGACAACGTGACCCAAAAATTCCACCTTTCGTTTTAAAAACTGACAATTTTCAAACTTGATCTCCAACCCAAATCTGGATGCTACCTCAAAAACCTTCTTTAGTTTTTCCAAACCTTCTTTCTCATCTTTAGCTGGAACGATCAAATCGTCCAAATAAATTATTACGATGCCTTTTCGCATGAGTTCCCTAAAAATGCTGTACACATATCTTTGGAATACACTTGGGCTTGTACTGAGACCAAAAGGTACCTTATTAAATTCGAACTGCCCGTCTGGTACAACAAAGGAGGTGAAATGCCTGCAATCCTCGTTTACGTCGACATGAAAAAACCCATTTTTCAAGTCTAACGTGGAATACACTTTGGCGTCTTGCAGCCTATCCAATACGTCCTCTATCAGTGGCAAGGGGAAGCGATCCTTGACTAATTTTCGGTTCAGTTTCCTATAGTCAATGCATAGTCTGTCGGTACCGTCTTTTTTCTTGACTAACACGATTGGACTTGCATATTCAGAAGAGCTTGGTCTCACGATTCCCTTATCCAAACATTCGTCGATCTGCTTGTTGACGGTCTGATTCTCCAGAAATGACAAACGGCGTGCTGTTTGGTAAACTGGTATATCATCCTTCAGGATAACCTTAATGGATGCATTTGTCGTTTCGGTCTTCTTAGGTGTATAGCTGTTGATTAGTTCAGAGAGTTCCTTTCTTATTCGAGGATTAATAACATGTTTAACTTCGATTTCGTCTTCAGTTCTTGCTTCATAAACCTGTGTATTCACAAACCACATCTTCTCTTCGTGTTTACGGAAATAAACACCTTTTTTTATCAAAGCCAACAAAAGCCTGTTCCAAAATGTCCGATCCTATCAATGCCTGGAACTCCAAATGCACCGCAGGCACGACATGCCATATTACGGAATATTTATCTCCATCCAATTCGATTTCTCGTTGGAACGATCCTTTTGTTTTGACTTCATACTTTCCTAATCCAGATAACACGACAATGTCCTTCGAGAGCTTCAATTGCTCGATGATTCCTTTGCTTACACCTTCACGAATGAGCGAAACTGAGCTTCCAGTGTCGATTAGAGCCTCAAAAGTCTTGTTTCCGATGGTTATTTTCCTGGTCTTAATTCTGTCTTGCTGAATTCGAGAACAGATCTGGACCAGAGAGCTTGAAGATTTATTGATTTTCGTACCCTTGTTGCGCTTTGTACAATCTACGGCATAGTGACCTGGTCCCCTGCAGTAGCTACATGTTACCTGTTTAACTCTTTTATCGTAAGTTCTCGTTGATTGAAAGCATTTCCTATCATTCCAATTATTTCCAAGGTGAAAACGTCCTTGCCTTTGAGAGCAATTATCGTTATATTGTTCGATCTCTTAGCAAATGAGTTTAACTGCTTTGGCCCTATAGTTCTTCGGACGTCCTCATAATCTTCCTTCATATTAAACTTATGAAAAGTTTCGTGAAACAGTTTATTCGATGCTTGAACATTTTCGGCTTTATTCGGCATACCGGCAGTCTGTTGCGCTTGTATTCGCAACTTCTCTGATTCGTACTCTCGTCTTTCTCTCTCATCCTTTCGCATATCCTCTCTCTCCCTCTCAGCCCTCTCTCTCTCAGCCCTTTCTCTCTCTTCTCTTTCTGTACGTTCCTCCAGTAGGCTATCAATCATCTTTTTAACATCGTCTTCAACGTAATCTGGGCTTTTTACGATCAGCTCCTTTAACCTTAATTTTGTGATACCTGCTTCGATAGTAAGATCCAAATCCTCGGCGAGTGACACCAAATCCTCTTTCTTCTTCGCGAGTAAGAATGCCATTTTTATACTCAGAATGGTG
The DNA here is from genome assembly GCA_019973975.1 of Trichonephila clavata. NCBI lineage: Eukaryota > Metazoa > Arthropoda > Arachnida > Araneae > Nephilidae > Trichonephila > Trichonephila clavata. The sequence goes on along the minus strand of BMAO01029754.1, from coordinate 151,753 downwards.
ATCTAGAGAACAACTTAAATTTTTACCCAAGTTAAATGAGACAAAACTATTAAAATGACACGCAAAAAGTTTACTCACCTAAAAAGAAACAAAAGATAATTTAAATAAGATGCAATTATCAATTATAAACAATTATAGACAAAAATGGACTTTTTAAAGAATTCCCGGAACTTAAATCCTTTTGCAAAACACAACAGTATCACAGTTAATATCAATTTTATTTTTTATTAAAAAAACAACGCGTTCCTCTCATTTATCAAAAATAGATTACTAAGAAAAAACACGGAAAGAACTCAGTTATTAATCCAAAACTAAAAGAACATCAAATATCTATGTCTGCAATTAAACCAATAATAGTACCTAGTACTTCAAAATTCAATTTCAGATTCACAGAACAGGAAATATACACACAAAATCATTTATTTAATTTTCGCCTATTACTCACACAATACTAAAAAAAGGATACTAGCACAATTCAATGTAATTCTGAAGACACTTTACGTTGACCTCGATGACACAGGAAATCTTGTTTCGTGTTGATAACTCGCAATTCGATGCAGTTCCAAAGGTTCTCTCGTCAGTGTTGACCTCAATGATCAAGGTAATCCCGTTCATTTCGTTCAGTATCTCGTTGAGTCGCTGGGCTTCCAGTTTTGGTTGACTGTAGCTGACGTGGAAATTTGCCAAGATTCTGTGCCTCTAACCAAGTCAATGGACTCCTTTTTCCTGTTGACTGATCTCACTGAAATATTTCCGTATCACTCGTAAAATTTCTTATCCAGCTGAAGGCTTCGCCGGGTCTCTATTCGATGCAAGGCAAGGTCTATGTACCGCTCAGGAAATCAAAAATCGATGAGGAGGTAAAACTTTTAAAAGATGCTCTTAGATAAAACTTTGAATAGTTTAAAAAATTCTCGGTCGAACCCCCAATTTGTGGGACGGCATCTAGGGGAAGGTTCGATTTAAATGTTAAAATAAGCACGCAGAGTTAAAATAACCTAATTTATTAAAAAAAACACAACTAAAACATTTACTATCTACAAGGGGTTTTAAATAAATGGAGATAGCACCATACCAATTCCGAAAACACGTACTCTTTCTCAAAACAACGGAGAGAGCGATTTCCTCTGACCTGCCTTCGTTCAAGCTTTGGTGCAACTCCCAGTTTTTCTTTTCTGCCCCCTTTATAAATACATGATCTCATCGTATCGCGCAGCTAAAACTCACGTGGTTTCGATTAGTGGTGCCATCTCTTACAATAAAAATCAAAAGAAGTAAAAGAAAACTTGCACTCCTTTCCTACACACACATATATATATATATATATATGTGTGTGTGTGTGTGTGTGTAAGGATAATTAAATTAGATCTAAAATTAAACCCTAGACCCTTCTAAATTTTATTTTCTCGTTACATCTTCAAGTATTAAATTTTTTATCCAGTTGGGAATGAAGAACACATGGCTTTAAAATATCTTCGCCGCTCCTACCATTAATTTTTATTACCTAGTATTTCAAATATACCTCTTCAATAAGGAAAGTACTTGAACAGACATCTGGCTTTTGAGTAGCCGCAAACTCTTGATTTTTAACACGTGTCCGTCTCTCTCTCTCTTACAAATCAGATTCCAAAGTGATTTCATAGAATAAAGACGGTTAAAATAAAATGTCTTGATGTTCACTAGCAAAACACGACATATACATATATATATAATCAAAATTTCTCTACAAGAGAGAGATGAATTAACCTGATTAAAACTGAAAATAATTGTAATTGCAAGATAAGCAGACAACAGAATTTAAAAAGAGATATGAAAAATTGAAATAACAGTTAAATATAAAAAAAAAGAATGGATGCTACAGTATTATTAATATATATATATATATATAATTTATAAAATACAATATACATATTATAAATTTAGTATGCTGATTAAATAAATATAAAAAAATTATTGCTTATCTTAATTAGCATAATAATCTTTATTGGCATAAAATTAAACAAAATTGAAACAATGAAAAATTTTCAAACATTAGTTTTTAAAGTACAAGAAAAAACTTAGATTTGATAATTAAGAATAATTGAGGAATTAAATACACTATCTAGTCCAACAGTCTAGTAAGAATAAAGAAATATAAACAAATGCCTTTTCTATGTATTTATCAATACTTTTCACTATAACAAAACTATAAGGGTGTAATAAGTGCTTGCAATTCAGAAATTAAACACACTTATTAATCTAAAACTAGCCAAAAATTAACAAAACGTAAATAAAAAGTATTTTTCACATATTTATAAATATTAAATGCAATACAATAACTATAATGAAGGTTTATATGTAGATATAAGTACATGTAATGTATCTAATTATATTCTTAATAATGTAAAATTTACCAAACACAATTTTTTAAAAAAAAATTCCGAAATATTTGTCATTACTTTTCAATTGATAAACAAGAAAGAATTAAAAATTTGAAGAAACCATTACAGTTATAATAACAGATGTTCTCTGATATTAAATATTCTATTAGTCGCCAAAAACCACGATAAGCAAGCAATTGTGTCAACCTTTCTCTAAATGAACCAAAAAAGTTTACAAGGTATTTTAGCAAAGATACTGAAATAAATAATATAAAATTCTGAATCTGAAATCGACAGATCATCTTCTATCCATGTATCTAAAAAAAGTTTCAAAAACTTGCATTAGAAGCTTGAAAAAGTCAGTTGAATTTCGATGTTTTCCCATAGATTAATATTACACCGGAAGTAGGAAAGGGTTTCCGCTCAATGTTGTTGTTTACAAAGTAGAACTAGTCCATTAGGAGGTAAGAGTCCAGGGGAAATACTCAAATAATAATGATCAAAAAAATAATAATGCTGATAAAATAAAAATTCCTTTTTTAACTTAGTTTACAACATTTCATTGATTTCAAAGTAAGTATTTTTTTCTAATTTTGATTGTTTAAAAATTTTTTTTGCACGTACTGCTTTTTGCAAGATTTTTAAAAAATTACATAAGACATACTGGATAGTGAAAAAAATTATCACTAATCACAAAGATGAGGCAATTAAGAAAAACCTTCCTTTTTGTGCTCTTTAATATACATATCCTGTAAAATTTTAGAATTAATTTTGATGCAAATCACGCACTGTCATTCATCATCAATGTCAATTTTTTACCATTAAGTACAATAGTAGAAAAGTCATTTTTCCAGTACAGATGTTTCATCGATATGGGTTTTAAAGTTGAGCTTGTCGTCGAGAATGAATCTGGAATACTTGGTTTCACAAGTCAAGTTAGTTCAGGTAACTTTGGTCTCTCAAAACGTTGCACTTTGAAGCTGCATGAGAGCAATTGACAACAGACCTCATAGTTCTGAACCCCACTGGAACGATGAGGACAACACCTGGGATCATTGAACCATCGTGAGGATTTTGTACATTGACCGATTTAACGTGTCGAGAAGCCCTCTACATGGCGGGTTTTCAGTTGCGACAAGTCTCGAACTCATGATTCGACAACGTTGGGCAAAAGTTCCTGACCATGGCCGCTCAGCTACTGTAGTCACTCAAAAGAGGGTGATGTAACTTTACCTCACGAGCCCTTTGTTCTTTCTCTTTCCCTAGTGGCCATGGTTACGAACTCGTGGCTGGCGTTGTCGAGAATTCGAGTCCTGATGTCATTAAAGGTCCGTCAAGTAGAGGGGTTGATGCACAGATTTGTTGAGGCTCAAAGCCCTAACGTTGATGTGACGTAGAAATTTAAAGAGTGGGGTGCGGGCTCAGAGATCATCCTCGTCACTTGACTATGGTTCAAAATTATGCGATAGCCTTCGTGTTACTTTAGAGCAGTGTTCTACGTAACCCTGGGGCTCCACGAAGTATTATCAGGGGTTCCATCACTCACAATAAAAAATCGGGAAAAAAACTATAAATGTGTATGCAAAATGGATTCACATTCTCTATGAAGTTTAGAGAACTGCAAATATTTAAAGCTTCTGTCATTAAAAAAAATTAAAAAATTAAATTTATACATAACTCTATTTTGTAATACTTTATATATATATAAAATAATATTCGCACAAACATTTTTTATTCATATATATTTCCTATTAGATTGTGAATATTTCATTGTTTAGTATCCCGGATTCTTCGAAATAATTTTATACTCGTCAGTACAATGTTTTGTAAAACTGAATAGTTTTCTAATGGGAATTGCATATTTTTTTTTCGTTTGTGGAAAACAATACCTACAGTGAAGGGAAGAAAACAAATTATCGACATGTCAACGGATTCCACGTTAAAATCTAAATTTAAACTCCTAAATTTTAGGTTGCAAATAAGAGGATTCTCACACAGCAGTAAGCAATTTAATGTCATTTAGAACAATGTATTTAAGTAAGCAGTATTTCTCAACGTAAGGGGCGACAAAAGCAAAATATAAAAGTAAATTAAATTTAGAATAGGAAATGCGACTGCAAATAATTTCAATAGATCTAGATTTCGACAGTTTGTGTACACAAAAAGGAGAGAACATATTCCCGTTATTAAATATAATGCATGGGTATAGGTGATAGTTAACCACAAACTCATTATGAATGAGCATTATATTAAAATTCCAATAAAAATTTTTTATGAGCAAATACAATACTTTTTTATATAAAAATTGCCTTTACGTAAATTATATATACATGTTGTGATCTATACTCTCTCTCTCTAAATATTATTTGAAAATATGTTCTTTTAAGAGTGCGTTAGGAGAATGGGGTTCCGTGAATCGAAAAAGTTTGTTTTGTGACGTTAATAAACACTCAATCGTTTTCTTTTCCTGATTGGATCAAATATTAAGACTCTTTATTTCCATTCCTGGAAATCCTATTATTTCTAACGTTAATGAACTCTTTCTCTATGACGTTAGTTTTGACTATACTATTAAAATAATATTATCCAAACTAGCAGTGTATTTAAAGCAATCATTATCCTCTTGTGATCGACTGATGTAGTCATGGTAGTCAATCTAGTCGTGGGATTGATTCCAGGACAGTGAACACTCGCTATGCAAGTTATATATTTTTCGAAGCTGCAAGTCCTCACTTTGAAAGTTTTAGTATATATGTATTTTTTATGAATTTCTAGAATATTTTAAAAATTTTTACACTATTAATTTACACGCATTAATTGGTATGAGCAATATACACTCACAGCCCACAAGTTAAATACCTAAAGCAGTGGCGTAGCTACCAATGGGCTAGACCAGTGGTCGGCAACCTATGGCGCGCATGCCACACGTGGCACTCTGTACAATTCTTGATGGCACTTTGCTCTACTGTACAAATTTATCAAATAGAAGTTGATAAATTTGTAATGGACCTGATTTGCCAAAAACATCTTCAAAGTTATAGAATTCTGAAAAATTTTTAAAGATTAATTTACTAAAGATAAATTTACAACTATTTCGTAATTTATTGAATGTCATTGATGGAGAGATTTAATTGCTTGAAGAGAGAAACTAGCATTTACTCTTCTTTGCGCTTTAGGTTCTACATATCTATGTGAACAAATCTTTTCTCATATAAAAAAAATTCGAGTCCGCAAAGAAATTGTTTAACAACTGAATGCGCAGAATCATGTCGAATTGAAAGTCACACAATTATGCCCATGATTCTGCGATATGAAGGTAGAGCGAAGTAAGCACTAAGTTTGCATTACATTTTTTCTTTTTCTTTTTATTTAACTATAATGAAGGGAAATACTTATATTTTACATTGTCTATTTCTTATTTTAATAAATATGTTTAAAAATACATAACATATGTGCACTTTAAATTTTTTAAAAACTTTTATTGAAGAAATAGCTGTAATTTTTTTTTAAAGAAATATCTTTGAATGAGATGTAAAATTAATGTATAATAAAATCTATATTGCTGACCTCTACTCTCTAACTCTGTACGCATCATAACGGGAGAATCAAATTGTTTAAAAAATGTCCTAATGTGTGGCACGCTGAATCAAATTGGTAGATTTGCTTGGCACGGCTCGGCTAAAAGGTTGCCGACCCCTGGGCTAGACGGTGTCGTGCACCGGGGTCCTCATGCTCAGGGGGGCCCTCGGACCCTGACCACAATGCAAACCGAACTTGCGATAATTTCTTCCAAATATATATATATATTAAAGATATTTTTTTGCAACCTTTTATATTTATTATAATAATGGCAATTCAGTTGATAGTAATTTAGAACTTGTAAGGAATTCCCCTAAATTCTTTTCGTTGTTTGCTTAGTGTTGTGAACTTTACTTATTGAAAAGTTTATATTGTTTTAAATTTCTAAATTTTTTTTCTATAAACTGTTACTTGAAAATTCCATGAAAAATCTTACTATACTTATTATTACATCTTAAAAAACCTAAGAGAGGCAATTCTTTCGAAGTTACATTCGATGTGTAACATCTTTCCTCTCGGTTGCTGGATTTCTAGTAGGAGTGATTTCGTGAAAAGGGACAGAAATGTGTAACAGGAAGTCAAGGAAAGCGCACAATTTGATTTGAAGCATCGGAGTCCAACTCTAGTAGCCATCAAGCTGCTAGCCTTTTTTATATTGTTAAATTTAGCATTTCAAAAGATTCGAATTCAAAAACTCTGTTTCATTTTCTTGACTCTAAATCCACTTCGCATATACCATCAAATCTTATTAGACTTCATCCAGGATAAACCTGCGATTCTTACGCTCAATTGTCAAAATCTCAGGGCTGGTTGTAAATGAAATCCGAGGACAGTGATTTCAGTTGTCGTATTCATTTCTCCGAATCAAACGGTTCAAAATATTAAAGATTTCCTGCATTTTGTACTTTTACCATATACCGAAGGTGGTTCCGCTCTTTTAAAAAAAACTATCACTCGCTTCCCATGATTTTGAGTGGTGATTTTAACGTTAACTTCAGTTTACCAGAAGCTGAGCCACTCATAGCTTTTTTGAATGATGAACTCAAGCTCGAAATGAACACAAATCGAAATGTTTCGACAACTAACAGTGGTATTGTTATTGACGCTGTTTTTCAACGGTTTTTAAATACTTTGAAATCACAAGTATATGTGTCATATTTTAGCTCTAAGCCTATTGTCTCCACTCTTCCACAAATTGAACAAGAATAATTATTTTTGATAAAAAATTGCATGACTCCTTGTGTTAATTAAATAAAATTTTCATTAAAGATATAATTTTTCGATAGAAATATATTTCCAATACTTTCTGATTCAGTTATTTCAGGATTTAAGTTACTATAGCGTATTTTCCACGATAACATGTCAGATGTTACACATCATTACACGACTACTGTAAGACTCGTTTTATAAATAGCGATATGATTCATAGTAAGCTAGTTTCCCGTTTCATTATTTCGCAAGCTACTCGTATCCGCATTAGACTGGTGTAATTTTGTCCCCTCTCCTCTGCTCTTTTGCATAGAGGTATTTTTTAAAAATAATTATATTACTATTGTATTTTTTTTTCTTTTGCTCATGCATATTTTTTTGTATCATTTTCCTGTCTATCTTAGTGGACCATTTTGAAGTTCTAAACTCTGGTGGGCGAGTTCGATCCGACCAAATAAATAGCCAGAGAATTTCCAACGACGTTTTGTAGCGTTGTATTACTTTTTTCCTTCATTTTAAAGTCAGTAAGTACTCGAGCACATACGATATTTTTTGCATAAATCACAAAACTGAAATTAGGGATAAAAAAAAATCCAGTGGAGAGCGCTTAAGAGCAAACAATGCCAAGAAAGAGAGGATAATAAACAAAAATTTTAGCTTTGTATATTTAAAATATTCATATATTTTTGCCTTCTTGATAAAATCCAACCAAGATTTGGGCCTTCATTTTTTTAGTACCAGGGCCTTTGGATACCTAGCTACGCCACTGATCTAGAGTCATTTCACTGTACTGCTGAAGTATTAGTATCGTTAGAAGTCCACCTTGACTAAAAGAAAAATGGCTTCTTCTACTTCAGTATGAAAAAGAACACAAGATCAATAATTATGAGTACTTCAAAACTGTAAATAATAAATTTCCTTATTTTTGTTAATAGTTGTGAAAATATTATAATTTGCTTGTTTTTTCTGCAATTAGTGAAAATTAATAAGCTTTTGTGGTAATTAAATTAGTATTTCTATTTCATTAAGTCACTCCTATATTTGTATACGCATGTTATGTACTTTTTAAATTTCCATGATTTATTGTTTATTTACGTCGCGCTTCGAAGTAGCATGAAAGTTAATAGCAACGGAGATTATTTAAATTTCTAAGTATACATGAAAAAATGTTTTACGATTTCATTTTTAGTTAATATCGTGAAAGAGAAATTAAAAACATTTTTATAACTCAAAATATTGTGCTGTCATTCAAAGATATGTTTCTCTTTCTTATACTAGTATAAGAAACTCAAAAAAATTGTTATAAAATTAATTCCATGTTTGTCAATTGTAGGTTTTTTCAATGTATTTAGACAGGTTACATGCTTTTATCAATATAAAATTATTTATAAAAATCAAATCTTTTGGAATTAATTTTACTTTTCCTCAAGCGTAAAGTTCAAAATAGAACTCATTTTATACTACTGTTTGATTTCTCTAATGCATAACATTTGGTAATGTTAATATTCAGAGTTCAAGAATCACATCAATGTTCAAATAAATTTCACATGCATTTATTACAATGCCATCGTTTTTTTTATTCAAGATAGAAAGCTATTTGATAAATAAAAAAACTATAAAACTTAACAATATGCCATTGTTTTCTCCAAAAGTATATGAATTATATTTATAGCTTGAATATGTAACTTAGTAAAATGCGAAATTTTTTGGAAGCAATTTCTCCTTAAAGGAAAAATTTATTAGTTTTGGTAACTAATTGCATAATTTTCAACAATAGTCACAAAATTAGTCAGTAAATTTGAATTTCTACAGTTGAAAACTAGGAAAGGACCCTAGTTAGATTTACTATAGAGTAAGCTGCAAATTTTTTTAAGCTTGTTTTTAAATTTGAGAATAGAAATTTCAACACAGCAACAACGCTACCACAATTATTTTACAGATACAAGATGGTTTATTTTAAATAGAAGCCAAATATTTTTATAGAACGTGTGAGATTGAAGGGTATTATATATTTTTGAAGAAAAACACACATAATGGAATATTCCTACTTAGTATTATATGTAACCATTTTGTCACATAAAATAAACCTAAAATCAGTACAACAATAAATTTTATCGAGTTTTCTTGCAAACAAACTATAAGGTGTAGTATCTAGTACATTTTTATGTTTCTAATTATTAATAAAGAAATGAAGATGTACTGTTGGGGTGATTATGATATTTTTCTCCAAATATATAGTTATTTCTTGTGTTTTCACAGATCTCTACCCTTAATTTTTAAGACATCCTTATCTTGTGTTAACATTCATTTTGTTTTTCAAAGACTTAAACCAAAATTTACAATGCAATAAGAAAATGGCAAGTTCCATTTGTGAAAAAAAATAAAGAATTTGACTCAGAAACAAATGTTAGACATATACAGTTTATTATTTTAAACACACTGAACAATACATTTTAAAATTAAACACATGCATTTAAAACGTTTCAATAAATAAAAGAAAAACACTTTAATCAATATAATACTGTTTTTTTTTTACTCCAAATCCAAATTTAACTCATTTTATACAATTCCAATTCAACAAAATTCACAAACAAAACTTTAGGCTGATGAACGAATTTGTTGTAAATTTTGCAGAACGTTTGTTGTACTTTATATACTGAAAATGTATTTAAATGTATCACTTAATTTAAACTTTTTTTATTAGAATAATCTGGCATTTCATTTTATATAATACTGTTCTTTGCTCATATCCAAAGTCGACGTTTCATCCCTACAATTCTACAAATTTTGTCAACAAAAGTTTAGGCTAATGAACGAATTTATTGTTAATTTTACAGAGCGTTTGCTTTACTTTATATATTGAAAATGTATTTAATTTTTTCACTTAAATTTTTTTGTAATGATAACTTGAAAAAGTTAAGTTACTTAGCGAAAAGTTATTTTATACGTATGTTAAATTGCTATTGACATTTTGGACTCATTTTATTTTTTCTTTCTAATTATGTTTTATTGTATGGTGTTTAAAGATAATTTCAAAAATTTAGGATTTATTGGACCATTAACTTGAGAAAAAAAATATCTAATGTACATACGGTCCCTTGTATAAAATTACAAGAAAATAAAAAAAAAACAAATTACAAATATTAAATTACATAAAATGAAAAAGCGATATATAAATGCAAATAGATTAATAGACGTATTGATCTGAGAAGAAAAATGTAAGAGATAAAAAGAAAAGTCTGCAGTACAATTCCTACACACTCGAAAAAAGTTCGAGAAGTTTTAACGTAAAATATTGAACTTTTTTTTAAAAGAATCCCAAAATGACACTGACATTATTTCACGGAATCTCATCCGATTCAGATTTGATATATGTGAAGGAATAAATATTATACAAATAAATTCTTACCCTATTGGTAAGTCTCATTTGAACTAATCCAGAGATAACATAATTCCCTACAAGAAATTAAAAATTGTAAAGCTAAAAACGACATTACATTATTTCAGTATATTAAAAAAAATGGAATGACAGATAATGTGCTTGTCAAAGGAAATTAATATATTCAGCTTAAATATTTGCTCAGTAGTTTGAGCAGCCACTTCTCAAAAGTCTTAGTGCCAGGCACAATTTTTCTAGATCCTGCATTAATTTTCATTGCAGTATTCATTAAATTTCCTCCTTGACTTGCTTTGAGATTACAAGATAGAGCATTAGCAAAAGGATTTACTTGCTCGAATCATAAGTTAGCTTTCTTCTCAGGAAAGCTAATTCGTTTCAACATAACTGAATTTTAAAAAAAAAAACTTAAATAGCACTCTCTGCTGTTAGCAGAGCATCATCTACATGAACCATGCACAATCCTTCAGTATTCCCTTGATCTGCACTTGCAGCTGGGTTAGCAATGGGCTCCCTAGTTAGGGGGAAACGGCTTGGCACGAGGCTAAGACTCTTCTTGTATAAAATACGATGCTCTTCCAAAGCTGGTCCCCATTGATCAGTTGGTTGCAAGGTTGAAATGAATCTCTGCAAAATTTTAAAAAAAAGATTGAGTAACTGCTGCTTTGCCAGATATACAAAAAATATTTATGCCAAAATAACACCATAAATAATACATTTATGAAATAAAATAACTCACACTTAAATTTACAAAACATGCAGTACACAATGTACACAAGGATCAAGTCCCCGTGGTCAGCAAGAATTTATACAAAAGTCAAAGGATTCATAGAAATGTCGAGCATACCCGAAAAAAATATTAAAATTAAACCGATAAAATATCAACTGGCTGATTAAGTAATTACCAAAAAGAAAAACTGGAAAAGTTAAATAAAAGAGAGTTCTTAACAATAATACAGAATAAAGACCCTTAAAAGGTCAAAACAGGGAAGAGCCAATACACTTTAAATTAAATCGCCCGATCCAACACTCCGAAAGAATAGAGGAACAATCTCTCGAGACAAAGATGCTCGCAATTGTCTCCAAGAAAGTGGCTTATGAAAGGTTTTAAATATGATTATAAATAATTATAAAAGAGAAACCCATGGAAAATGTATAATCAATAAAAACGGTGGTCTATTTATCCCCGGAAGAGAATTTATTTCTTGACACAGAAAAACCAAACACGAAATAGAAAATTTTATTAATATATTAAAACACAAACTAATACTTTGATTCCCGGTCTTGTGAGGTAGCTACAGTTAATGCCACGCGAAATAAGTAGTGTTCTCAGAAACCGACTTATTTTTAATGTAAATGATGCAAAAATAGTAATAAGATGGTTATGTGTGTAATATTGATTGCAAAGCATCATAAAATCCTTTCTTTAAAGAATATTCTGACAGTGCGCCAGCGCTTGATAGGCATTGAAGGTAAAATTGTCATAAATATCAGATTACATGGTGGCGCGTTGCGGGTAAAAATTAAACAAAATAGTGAAAAAATAAGTAGCAAATTAATCATTGTGGGGTCATTTTCTGAAATTACATTTCCTACCATAACGGAATCAAGCTGAGGACCTGTTGCTTCTTACACGTTTTGAGATTCTTCCAGTTCAGAATCCGAACTAATGAATCAAAATCTTCATTACTGATACAATTAAAAACATTCAAGTGCTCCTCCGCGCTCGAAAAGCTCAGTTAATAAATTTTCAACTTCATCATTCGTTACAGGAATATTGTATTGCACTTTTTTTTATTGGTGTGTGAAGGGGGGTAAAGTGAAGGTTCTGTAAACCTTTTGTCCCGACAACTCATTTCAAGATTTGTTTTAAAAACTTATGAAGCGATGAACTCGAAGACACGTTTTTTTTTATAATTAGCTTCTAAACTTTATTTCAAGACAATACCAGCAGAGACATCTAACAAATAATGCCGATAAAACAGAGAACAAATGTTGAGACTCGGCACTTCAAGCACGACTTAACACCGAGAAATCAATCAACCTAACGTATTAGTGCGTAATTGGCTCTTAAGCATTGACATCATACACTGGCAAGAGAACGGGAACTAAAGTGTTTCAGTTCTTGATAATTAACTTTTGATTAAACTCGTTATGATTTGATTTTTTACAGTTAACTCCTGTAAGATTTTTATGAATCAGGCGTGGTAAATTTCTGTGTACAAAAGATCGACAAAACCGACTTTTATAGTAAACAATGAAAAGCAAACGATTTCATATGGTAAGAGTAGATAGTTATGCGTCTGAGTTATTTAAGTTCCGTGCCTTATAATGCACAAAAAATCTCATAATTATGCAGTTAATTTCAGATAAATTACAATTAGCTGACAAGAAAAGAAAAAACTTAGATTGTTTCATTGGCTTCACTACTATAGACTAGTTAGTAAGCTTTATTATAGTTCAAAATAGCTTTCTTATTCTAGACAAAAAATTTCATGCATGAACATAGAAAAAAAATAACATAGATAATAAAGTCTCAATCTTAGAACTATTCATAGTAAATGGAGCTCTTAAAATTTCCATTTAAAAATGATTTCAAGAGAAATAAGAAGTTTTACTGGGTTTCGCAAATGCTTCAGAATATATGGATAAAATCTTACTTCTTTAAGAGTTCCTTCAGCTTTTAGCAGCTGGATTATGCCAACAATTGGAATAGGTACAATGGAGCACATTGCAATCATCCATCCAACAACAATTGACCATTCAGGATAAATATAATCATCATACGTTACAGCTTCATGGTTAATAGCAATGAACAGCAAGAGGCAGGCAATAGTACCAGGGGTTATATAACACCAGCATAACTTCCACCAGAAGGGAGGCGTGCGTTTGATCATCAAAGAGATATCCATAAAAAAGCGCTCAATTCCTATAAAAAATTTTAACAAAAATTAAGAATTTAAAAATTATCAAAATCATTACAAAAAAATTTAAAGATTTTTTTGATAGAAAGTAAACAAAAAATTTTTCCACTGAATTGAAAAAAATTGAGAGGATAATGCTCTCGTCATTGTATAATTACCATAAACCCAAGAAATGCAGATCAGTTCCAGAAGAGATATAACCATGAGGGAAAATGCGGCACTATACCAGTCCATTAGCTGAAGTATGTACATTCCACCCTATAACAAACAAATTAAGGCCACTTTATAAACTTTTAAGCACAATAGTAAATGCGGAATTGCTTTTTGAATAGTTCATGTATGAAATATATGAGTGAACTGAGAAGTCAAATTTCTTATATTATGATAATGCCTCTTAAAAACAAGTAATTTTCAAAAATCAGTTTATCATGAGATTTTTTTCAAAACTGAAATTCCTTAAATATATATTAAAAAAAAATTGTGTGCGTGCTTATGACGACACTATAGAAGTGAAAACTTCTAATTTATTCTAGGCAATAGAATCCAATTGTCCGGATGTGTACTACGTTTTCGCATACGGGTGTTATGTAGTTCTCTTTTTTCGTGCGAATTTATCGGTGAAATTGTTTATTTCATTCCTTTTCTGTAAAGGACAATGCTTAAATAATTATGCATTCTTGTATATTTATATACGAGTGTATACGATTATATATAGATGTCACAATTTCAGTCTAATTATTTAAAAATATCTATAAGTAAATTACTTATGTAGATTCTATTTATATAATATACTAGCTGGTATACCCAATCTTTGCACTGGTTAATTGAAAAGTAAAACAATAGAGTTGAAGGAAAATGAATTTTTTTTGTGTGTTAAGTGAACTGCAAATTATGCTAAAAAAATATGTTTATCCCTTCTCAACAAAGAAATCAGATTTGCCAAATTTAAAATCTGTAGGTCTAATAGTTGAAAAAAAAAAGAATTTTTTTAAAAAATCTATAATGCACCCGTAACATCCCTGTTGACTTTTGAAAACACCCTTCTTGCAAGATCTCTACTCAGAAAAATTACATGTTTACTAAATTTCAAGTTTATGGGTTTAGCTATTCATAAAAGGGAAGTTTTTAAACATAAAACGCCTTCACAATCCCTCTTGGAAGTCAAATTTTCGCAAAACCCTCTCTTAGAGGATCTCTACTCTATGAAAGAAACATGCCACATAAATTTCAAGTTTAGGTTTAATAGTTCGAAAAAAAAGGAATTATATCTTTTATCTATAGCAGTCCTTTTACCCCTTGCAGCAATCCTCTTGGGGCTCAATTTTCGTAAAGGCCTATTTAAAGTGGTTCTCTACTCCCTTGAAAGAAATATATACCAGCCAAATTTCAAATCTGCAGGTCTAATAGTTCAAAAAAAAACAAGAATATTTATCTATAATGGCACTTAACCCTTTACAAAGCCCTTACTTAGTGGATCTCTACTCTATGAAAGGAACATACCTACCAAATTTCTTGTATGAAGGTCTAATGAATCAAAAAACGGGAATATTTATCTCTAATGCCCATTGACACCTCCCAACTCCTTTGGGTGTCTATTTTAGAAGAAAACATTTTGATAACGCATCACTATTCTACAAAATGAACATGCCCTCCAAATTTCAAGTATATAGGGCTTATAGTTAAAAAACGGGAATGTTTTTCTGTACCCCCCCCCCCCACCCTTATAGCCTTGCAACCACCCTTGGCAAAGTCCGTGCAACCACCTTTAGCAAAGCCATTTATTAGCGGATCTTTACTCCATGAAAGGAGCATGCCAGCCAAATTTCAAGTCTGTAGGTCTAATAGTCCAAAAATGGGAAAATTACCAAATCCCCAAACGGGGATCGTGGAAGCTAATGGGTTAATATTATATTCGGTCTTCTCTATCCTATAGAGGACAGCATACCTTACACTATTAATTTTTATCAGACTAGATCCATTTTTTTCTTCTCGTATAATACGTGTTTCGCATTTTCTTCTCCTTTACCCTAACGCTAAATGGGTTATTTCTTTACACGTCCAAGGGAAAAATCAATTATTTACGGAATATTTTGAAATTTTAAAAACACTATATTATAAACAGATGAATGAAGTACAGTGCTGCACATTTTCATGTAAACTGACAATTTTTTTGTCTGAAAATATGCTCCGCATTTAGTTCAGTGTCTCGTAAATTCGGAGATGAGAGCCTTGAAATTTATTGATTGCGTATTTTCTTATTTTAATGCTCGGTGACCAAAACATTGGTTAATTTTTCAATCATTGAATTTTTCTATTAAGTATTTTCCCCAGGATTGTGTAATTTTTGATTGCTGAAATCTGTCTCACGCACGAAAAAATTCTTCCTAGTTATGTATTGCATAAATTTCTGTATAACTGTATACATTCTTAGAGATATTAATTTGCACTTGCAAGAAGTGTAACAAGCTTCTGTAGTGGTTTTTTTCACAGCTCGAACAATGAATGCATGTTAGAAGTAAAAGTAATATAGGAGGCAATTCTCTATTTAAAACAGTTATTTAACAAGAGAAGTTTAATATATTGTTAATACAAAAACTTTGTGAACTAACAAATGCAATTAAAATAATTACACACCGCAGTAGTGCAAGGCAATCCCAACAGAAACATCAAAAAACACAGACATCCTGTAAATAAGACTTTATGCTTCTTCAAAGCAGGATATTCATCCACAAATGCACTTATCGTTGTCTCGAACATTCCAAACTGTAAAGACATCGAAAATTCACCGTTATTTACATTTTAAAATCATTTACGAGTCTGAAAAAAAATAGTAAATCTGTGTCGTGTGCTGTGGTCTGCAGCAAAAGCAAAGATAAAATGCAATTTGTTTTCATGTTATTCGTTTTTTTTTAAGTCGCCACAACTAAGCGCTTAAATAATTTTTAGGGTAGATAGAAGCTACTAATGACTAAAAGTATTGGAAGGCGATCTTCATCTTTCAAGCAAAATGAATAAAAAGTGCAGCTAGTTATTAGTGCTGACCACAGCTACGACAGACATGCAAGCAATGAGTTAATAAAAGTAAATTTTCAAAATTTGAGTGAGCACTGAAACCGGCAACATTGATTAATTTCTCATCCTATTTTTATAAATTTAAATATTAAAAAATTAAATTGGTGTATGTAAAATCTGATATAATTCATTCAGTACTCACTATTCTAAAATTTACTTGAGTATCGAAATGCTAAGTAAAATTATGCATAGTGGCCAGTTAAAAATTAAAAATGGACATTTTAAACACATCAGTTTCAAGACTTCATCAATAGATTTCTTTAGTATTAGGGTAACATGCTAAAAACATACGTACATTTTGAAAGAGAAAGAATTTATATAGTTTTATAACTTAATTACAAGGTCATGTAATCAAATTTGTATAAAATTATATAAATAAGGAGTAGAAAAGAGTAAAACACAATAAGTTCAATATAAAAAGCATTCAAATGACAAGCAGAGAGCTTCAGAAAAGTAAGTATTATCATAACTAAAAATATAACTGAAGACATTAAAAATAACTTGGAACTTAATGAACCAAACAGTACAAAATAGGATTTTAAATAATAAGGAAAGAAACATCCATATATAATTACATAAAGCTCATTTCTTTATTTTTAAACAAGAAAATACAATTTTATTTACAATGTGTTTTTAGTAGTTACTTGCAATACTTAAAGAATTAAAAAAATGAATTTGTTAATTAACATTAAAAATTTGGTTTTTAGATGTGATATCTCTCAATTTCTTAATTTTGACAAAAACATTTCTACAAACTCAAATTGAATTAATTTAAAACATCATTCAAATAGGAAAAAAATAAGCTTGCTTTATATTTAAGCTCATATTAAAAAAGATTTAATTATTCTTCTAAAACAAATTTTCTCTGAAACAGGACAAATATACTTGCATTATACGCTCTATTTTTTTTAAAAAAAAATATTACCCAAAATAAGAAAAAAAATACTTAAATGGCAATTAGATTCATATATAAAAGCCATAATTACTTTAATTATTTCATTTTCACACATTTATTCTCCTTAAATTATTCAAAACTAATTTAAAATCAATAAACATTTGATCAGTCTAAATTTACTTTTAATCAAAATATTTCAGAATGACAAAACTAAATCATTACATTAAAAATTGATGCATAGCACTTTATGCAAAGTCCACAAAAGCTAAGCTCAGAGAAGCAACTAAAATATCAAACATATATACATATAAAGCTGAGCAAAGCAAGATTTTAATCTTCTTACAAGTGGCAGCAGAAATTTAACCAATAAAAAGATTCTGTAGCAAAATGCTTAATTTTGAAATGAAATCCGGAACAATTACACTTCATTGCGAAATTAAACAGATGAATGACTGTTGAAACTAATTATTCATGAGACACATTGTTACCACACAAATTAACTGACCACTAGCATCGAAATAATAAATACATATACATATTAGCTAATTCAAAAGTAGAGAAAAGTGATAAATAGTGTACAAAAAGTTACACTGTCACAACGGTGTGTTGTCTTGCATCTTGTGTTGACGTCCACTTCAAGGGCGCACAGAAACCTAATACTATTATCATAAAAATATACATATAAAGGTATTTGAGAATCACCAACTGCACACTAGTTTGTGCTTCTATAATTTTCATTTTATTGATATATCAATTTCATTGACTAAAATTTTAAGCAATTATATGATACAGCACATAAAATTTATTTTTAAATATTTTGCTTTAAATGTAAAGTTATTTGAAAAATGTCGTAGGTTTTATCTGATTATTATTTGGAAGTAAAATATATTTAATGGTCAACACTAAACATAAAAAAAGTAAAAAATAATTTAAGATAATTGAAAAGTTTCAGTAATGAATTTCCAATTTATAATACAAAAGGTAAGAAATGCAAGTTATACCTGTGAGTATAAACTGATTACTGCAAATGTGTGAATATTGCATGATTAGATAGATATGATTTATCTAATTTAAAGAATAGCTAGAAAATTGCATGTGTTTTAGCTCTTAAAAGATCGATTATGCATATATAGCTGTATCTGTGAATCATTCCTCCAATTTTTTAAAAGGTATGGATAGCCTGAAGTCATTTAAATGAAATGAAGATATTTATTTTAACATAATAAACATTTCAAAAATTTTAATATACTAAATAAAAATTAAGACAACTCTTTATATTGAATATAAAGTTTTCTCTTTATTCTGAGTTTTGATACCATATACGATGCTAATAATATTTGTATGGGTGAACATGTTTAAAATATTCAACATCAGTGCCGGCATGAAATTTTCAGTTACACTGCATGCTTAAAGTACTCAGTCTCACAATTAAATCTTAATTTTATTATTGTTATATTTTTTAAACTTAAATTTGGAGGAGTATTTTGTTCAATTATATTTGACCAGTATTTCAAACATCATTGGGCCATACAATCTAGGCTCATTCTCAAAAATTAATCTTATGTTGAAGAAAACATCCTAATATGTTAAAAAAAGCTGTAGTTATTGTTAACAATTTGATATGAAGATGTTTCCAAGTATCTAAAATGTATACAAATATATACACCCAACTTTTTTTTTTTACCCGGTAGATACTTTCCTTAGAAAACCGTGCAAAAAAATCATGCGAAAAATGTTAAGTTTGGGAATACGTTCGTCAATTTTAGTCAGGTGTTACATATTTATGTAACAAAAACAATCCCATTTTATTACAAAAATGTTAAAATTAGTCAACAGTAAAAATTTAGTCTATTACATACAACATATAAAAATTAAAATTAGGAATAAAACTACTAGCTAACAACTATATTCATCTTTACTCGATAACAAGAGTTCATAGTTATTACAAACTGGATCAAATATGCTACCAGATGTGTTAGGTATATCTAGCTCAATTGTCGGTTTTGATTCAATTGAAGAATTTCGTTCTTTATTAACTACCTCTGTTATTTTTTTTATTACAAATTTTTCTATTAGAGGCTGTTTTTGGGTTTTTCAAGTTGCTTGTATTATTCTTGATATCCTTCCGCACAAAACTTATGATTACGTTGGAATTTTAATGCATGCTCTATGTCAGGATCATGAGTAGGGCGATGTTATTCCATACTTGTAGCAAATTTCAAGCCCTAGCAATTAAATCATCTGTTTTAATAGCTGAAATTCACCTTCAACTTCGTAATGATTGACTTCTTTATTATCATAAACTATCACAAATTCAATCAAATCGTCCTCAACTAAAGGGCACGAACCCCCAAATTTTTTGGGGGATTTGTGCTAGAACAAAAAATTAGTGTAAAAAAATTGTTAAATTCGTGTACCGTGTTATTTCAAAAACGTGTAAAAAAAGACCGTGTCAAAAAGAGTTGGGTGTACGTACTTATAAATATTAAATGCACTTGTAATAAGTGTGATCGACTCTTATAAGATCCATTTCAAGTGCACTTTATATTTCAGAAGAAATATATATTTGCAGTTTAAATTTTAAAAAAATTTAAAAAATTATTTTTGTATAGTATAACTTGCACATTAGACTTAATTTGCATTATAACTCAACAGGAAATTCATATTACTGTTTTATATATTTAAGCTTGGTATAGATATTTATGTGCCAACACACGCATGTAATTTTTCTTTCTAAAGAAAAAATAAGTCGTAATTCTAGTTTTTAAATATATCTATGGTATTTTACATGCTGCACTCATGATATTTTAATAAACATATAAAGAAAGTAATTCATAAACAGTAAAAATATATAGCCTATAAAAATGATAAACATAGTTATAAGAATAATATAGCCATCTTACTTCTGAAGAAAACAATTTTTGAAATGTTATAGGGTTTTGATAGAAAAATCTTAGACTTGGTTGCGCATTGTACACAAATGATGCAAATATATGCAATATTAAGAGAATCTAGAAATAAAAATTCACTGCTTTATTATTAGATTTAGTTTTGTCATTTATTAATCTTGCCCCTCTTTTTGAGAAAAATTTTTAATTTAAATTACACGTCTTTGGAATTTTTTTAAAGTAAAATGTGTTTTTATAATTTTATGAATTATGAATAAAGTTTACTTGTAAATGAACTGCAAATCTCAATTATAGAATACCTATTAAAAAAGCTTATTTTTTCAAAGAAAAGTACGAGTTTATGGTTCCGAATTATCCCAGTGTGTGAGTTTTTCTCTTTCTCATAAGAATTACCTTCTTTCGTAAATAATGTCGGGTGACTCGCCCTACGATCTCCCGGTAGGGGCAGCTCTAGGGCAGGGCAAACCGGACCCTTGCCCGGGGCGGTAAACTTTAAAAGCGGTATTTGGATAGAATCCAAAATATATTTTTTTTGTTGCCAAAAAATTTGATATATTTTCTGAAATATTATTCGGTGTTAATTTGGCACTTCTTTAACGCATCTCATTTTCTTATTTTGTATTCTGCATGTTTAAGTCACTTTTCTCTCTTTTATGTTGAAACTTGTAGTGTTCGAGGCGGGAGTACATGCTAATTCATGAAATTTGATATATTTACACATCTTTCGCTAGTAACTTTCTCCCCTCCCCCCAGAGCGGGGTCACAATGGACATTCCTTTCTCCCATACGATGCCAGCTATCTAAAAGGGAGCAAGGCTAATAAGAGTTTTTGGTAGATAGAGAACGACAGGAAATGTTTTATTATAGTCTTCAATGTAGTTACTATAAGTTAAAATATTCCCTTGTGATCCCCACCTTTAGTAGACTTTTTCTTGAAAAAATTGACCTGCTGAAATGTGGTCGATTCTTTCTCTTACACTTTACTCGTTTGAAATAATAATAGGTAATTCTTCCTTAATTCCGAATTATTTTCTATTTTTTAAGACTTAAAATATATTTCATTATTATTATGATGCCTTTTTATTAGCAAGAATTGTTCATTTTTTATAAATGTGTATCTATGCGAACACAATTTATTTTTATTATAATTTGGAGAGAAGAGCGGCAAAACAGCTACAGCCGCCCTGCTCCCGCTCTTCTCTTTCCCCATAATTTTCAACCTTCTTCCTTTTGTCAACGAATATTTATCTTTTTCTTCCTTTCTTTACAGAAGTACAGATCACAGATATACACCAGCATAACAATTATTTATACGATATGTAATATTTAATCCTTTTTTTAAAAAATCCGTTAAACTGTAAATCAACCACTGTCTTGATTTATCAATTTGTCAAACTTATCTTTATTTTTTCTTTCAATGCTGTCCAATGTTTTTAGAATTTTTGTTCCCTCTTCGGATTTATTATTCACTACTACCTATTAACGGCTTACCAACCAACATGTTTGCTGTGTGAAGCACCCCTAAGAAGGAAAACATCGTCCTGGTGATACTTTTTTGCGTTCGTTTTGGCCCACAATTCATTGCAAACGGGTGACAGAACTGAATCAAGGCCATCCTTGACAGAGCCCACTTTTGTCAATCAGCTGGTGATTAGACTGCGGGTTTCTTCCATGACTCCTAAAGAGACATTGCTGCAAAGTTATTACAGCAGATGAGGGGGATGGTTTCCTCACCCTTGTGCTAAAATATTTTATTCGGTTACCTCTAGATAAGTGCCGAGCCTGACATCTGTGTCGGTTGACTGGTGGACTACGTCCCTCGTTGCACTATGCGGAGTTCAAACGAATAGGTTCAAAAGAACAAACTATTCTTTTGATCCCCGCAAGATTTCTACTCATGGATCCATTCGTTTTGAGTCTATACAGGTAAGATCATATTTTACTTACCTTTTGAAACACTGAGTTTCAGCTCATTCACCTTTTTTGTTTTATTTCTCCTAAATACTGTTAAGTCTCGAATATTTCTAATTGCTTTTCACAAAATTTTTCCAAGATATAAAGGTTGAACTCAAATTTGTTAAGAAATTTCGATCAGGTAATTTATAATTACGATGTCTATTTTACAATTCAAACCAGTTTTGCAAATAAAACAATTCTAGTTTCTCTTTTCAATATTATTTCGCATAAATCATTAAGGTTGTCTTCGGCTAATGTTAAAGAATAGGGACCAATTTCGGAATATTTTTCAGATATAAAAGTACTCCAACATTAGTATTATATTCTGGCTCCCACTATCCTGTAGAGAATTACTTCTTTTATTAAACTACTCATTTTTATCCGAGTACACCAATATTTTCTTTTATAAGATGACTTCCAATTTTTTCCTACATCGTAATGCTAAATGAGCTATCCTTTAACATGTTTAAAGAAAAAACTAATTATCTATGAAAATATTTTGAAATTTTAAAAACACTATATTTTATAAACAAATGCATGAAACACAATGTCACAAATGTTTATAAAAATTGAGGAATTTTTTTGTCCAAAAATGTACTCCACGTCAAGTTCACGCTCTCGTACGTATGGCGAAAACAGCCTTAATAAATTTTATTGTATTAATGCCATGGCGTTATTTTCAAACCTGACCCAATTTTGTATCGCTGGAGCCAATATTTTTTTTGATCAGGGTATCGTTCATATAAAAAAAAATCATTATTAAAGCAGAAGCAACTCTTTTTTTGGTAGTTAAATATTTAATTTTAATTTTCAAGTCTTCTCAATTTTCGTGACTATTAAAATACCTCAACCGCAGTACCGTTGATGGCAAAGTCAACGCTGATGATCTTACCATCCAAACCCTCTAAGTGCTAGTGATTTATACATCTGCAAACAGCATGTCATGCAGTGGTATGACGTACACCACCGCAACCCCCACCTCGGGGGCACTACTCTAGGGGGTCCAAGGCCTGACTAACGCCAAGTACTTATTTACGCAATTTATAAAATATTAAAGGCAAAACCTGACTTTGCGGGGAGTGGGGGGGGGGGGCTAACATTCTCCGTTACTCCACTGATGCCATGGAAAAAAAGTCAGTTCCAAGTGGACTTTCAACGATCATTTAGTACGGAACGCATTCTAAAACCTAAATGTGTAAACCGTTTTCAATCGCATTCATGTAGTACGAAAGATTGTTGTCAAGTTTCTGCGAAACACTAGTAACTTCTAGTTTTGATACCAATATAAAACATTCAACGTCTACCTGTACTACGTCCTCTGTTACACCAACTAATCCTCGAACTTCTGAAAACAAAATGTATTATAAGAAAAAGGGAGTGAATTGAACTTACACAACACTATATCGAAACCTACATCAAAAAATCAGCCCACTGTAGTAATCTTTTTTAAAAATAAATCGGTACAAACCCAAGAAAAGTGTAAATATGTGTACAATATTCCTGAAGATGGTATAAGTGTCTGTAATGTAGGCTATTCCATCGAAGATGGATCCATGGATATGTGTTATATACTTTTTATTTAGCTATTATTAACCTTACCTTTCAACACCCGTTTGAACCAGAGAAAAGTAATTTGTGTTGAAGTTGTATACTTTTATAAGTGACACTACTGAACTAATTTTTTATTCTTTTAAGAAACATTTTATCAAATATATTACAATAGTGTCTTTGAACTAATTTTGTAATTTGGCTAGTTCTTAAATTTATTTTTAAATGTAATGTGTATTTCTATGCCAAAAATAGCTTAAAAGTTTAACATGCACGCGTGTAATACACACACACATAAGCTATTGACTGGTGCAACACATAAGAGATTTTTTTAATATATATATATATTCCTGAATTTTAACCAGGGAAAACTAATCACGAGTAAAAAGCGTGCCCTTTTCAAAATTGACTGGATCATCATCAGATGTTAATGGACCTTAACTTTTAAGATGACAATATCGCATCCTAATTTTGATTTTATATAAATGAGATAATAAAGTAGTTTCAAGTTGGTAACTCTAAATCGTTTATTGTATTATCATTTAAATTCTCACAGCTTATGCTTTTTCATGTATATAATTACCATTTTTCGAAATATTAAAATGGCAAATAGTAATAATTTTTTTAAGAAATATTGTTTGAGTATGGAATGTTATCTTAAAAATTTTGACATCGAGAAATTTAAATTTATAGGTAAAAATAAATAGAAATGTATTTTGAGATTTAAAAATTGAGGTCTTAAGCAATTTTTTAAAGAAATGAACGGTAATTTTAACTTACTATTCTCCGACATAAAAAACACTGTAAAAAAGGTTGCTTTAAATTGTTGCTGGAAATAATTTCTGAAGTGCTAGGTCCCCAAAGATTTTGTCGTTGTTAGAATTATAACTTTCAAGAATCTTATTGCATTTTAGAAATAATATTCAGCAATAGAGAATCAGTTTATAAAACTTAAAGAAAATGGAATTGAGCTATGCTAATCACACCCAGAGAGAACTTGGTATTTGCATATTATCGCAATTATGTTGTTGAAGTCACCAAATTTGCAAAAAGCACAAAATTCTGATAGCCCAGTTTCAACGTTTCATGGCAACTTCCTGGCAGTTCAATAATTACCATTGTGATTTTCACAAGGGTTTAATTTCTCATTTTTAGATGTGCTATTTAACATTTTTTGGTCATAATCTGAATTTTGCGGAATAAAGATATGGAATTTATAATGAACCGTAAAAATAGGAGAATATAATTCATTTTGACTGGTGATTTGGTAACAAATAAATTGAAAAGTTGGTTCCAAGATTAAAACTTTCAGCAATCGTATAACTTTGCAAATCTGGAAACCGGCGTTCACATGCAACAAACCGAAGGAATTTGAAGATTAGAAAAAAGCATTAAAAATCCTACAGGAATAGTCCCGCCTTATCTTGAATCTTATTTAGCCCAGTTTATATACGGTGCCAGATAAAGGAACTAAAGAAAATAGTTTCTTAAGCCCATTGCGTTGAAAGTTTCATCCAAAGAAAATTCTAGAAACCTGGTTGAAAGTTTAATTTTTTTAAGGGTAATTTAGACTAAATCTATGCAAAAAATATATGCATGTCATAAACCTTTGACTTTATAAAAAGCTATTTTTCTTCTCCAATGAAAAAGTCGCCTATGTGGTTTCAGTAATCCCCGTTATCAAAGAACCATGTGTATAATTTTACAGTGCCTACCCAAAACATGTTTCAAAAGCAAAAATTCCGTGTACCTCCTTCCACTTTTGGACAAATCACAGCATGTCTTGGGAATGATTATATAAAATTATGAAATGTCTGTATACATGTTTTTAACAACAATAGCATCAATTTTTCGCTGCGATCTATACTTCAGGAAAGAAGACGCGTATCATTCCATTAATGCCCTCTCGATTCTTAATTGGATAAAGGTCAGGGCTTTGTGGAATCCAAATCAAGTACGTGAATGAGCCTTTTTGTTCTTTGTACCAATTTTGCACATTCAAAACTCAATGAGTCCAAGAGCTGTCATCTCAAAACGCGTCGTCACCCTCAGAAAAGAAGCAACATATTGAAGGAAAATGAATGCTCAATAAGTTTCGCACACAGAAAAATTCCTTTTTTTGCTGCATATTGTTGCAGTGCCGAGCCCATGACAACAGAAACACCCAACAATTCATAGTACTACAAAGCACGACTTGTGCAGGACAAATGCAATGCTTCATGTACCTGGTATGGCCATCACCAAAAGAGTAAGCTCAGACTAATATAACCACACGAGTCACACCAATGAACATGATTGTTCAATGTTTCAATCTCTATTTATTCTTCGGTTTTTTACCATGTTTGGATAGTCGCAAGAGGTTTTCTTACTGTACTATAACTCTTTAACTCCATTCCTTCGAGTTCTTGTCTTTTTGTACGAGTTGAAATGATTTAGCTTCCCTTATTGAAGATATTTACAAATTCTAGAGTCGACTTCTGATTATTAAATCTTATCGTTTAAATGAGCTTCGGTGATGATTGTCTCGGATTGTTTTTTATCGCTTATTTTCTGCGAAGTTGATTATTCACATTTTCTTAAGTCTTTATAAATACGATCAACAGGGTGCAAAACAATGCTGGAACTCTCAGAAATAGGATTTCTGCTTTTGATGCGAGGTCAATACTTTACTCCTTTCGGCATATATCTCTTTCCAACATTATTGCTTTGAAATGATGTATTGCACTCGTGTAGCTATGATGACACAGCTAACTAGTGTTCATTACTATTTATTTACAGACATCGCAGCACAGAAAAAATACGAAAAGGAATAGTTGTCGCGTTGCGTAACTATATGTAACAGCCTAGTTGCTGTTAGGCCTAGGATTAAACTGAGTATCTCTCTTTCTCTCTCTCCGAGATCGCTAAGGGGTGTTGTTGTATCCTGTACAAAAGCTTCTTTTACATTATTTTAAACTTAAAAGAAATAATGGGCAATGACTTAAGCTCGCATTCTAATCTATTTTCGAATTTGTATGTTTGATTTTACATCACGACCTTTCTTTGGCCAGTCATTTACTTGGTTAGTTATACTGTGTTCAATAATTGGGCAACTAAAAACTTATGTTTCGTTTCCTTTTTCCTACTGTACATATTATTTCAATTTAATATGAAGTAAGACAGCTATATTACTTTAAAAAACAATCTCTAAGAATTTGCTTTATCACATTTTGTACGTAAGATTACAATACATTTATAAACTAAGTGCAAATATTCATGTGAATTCATTACAAATACAACACATATGCATACACGTCAATAAAAATTTCAAAATTACTTTTAATTAGCCTTGATGCACAATTTATTTGCATCATTGTGTATAATAATTTGTTAAATGCAACACACACACATTCATTCTTCCCTCTCATTCACTAAACTGTAAATATTCTAATACTAATGAATAACACAAACAAATTTGAATAATGCAAATGAATCACTGAATTTTCCATTCTCAGTTTTCTCATTTAAAATTCACATTCGTACTCAAAACCGATTTTTTTTCTTAAGTTCGTAAAAATTTAAAAAGTGTAGCCCTCTCTAAATTAAATATGTGCAGCACATTTTTAAACAACAAAAGTTTATTTATTAAATTTGAGGAAATCTTTCCTTTATATAAATGGGGGTTTACATTTTAGAAATATATTCACAATCTCAAATATTTAATCTTTCCACATTAAATATTTTTCTTATATAACCTTAAATTAATCTTTTAAGAAATTAACTTTTGCTTTTACCCTTTATAAGGCCATTTTTCTAGTAACATTATGTTGCAATATTTTTGGGAGTTAAATTTATTTATAAAAAGAAACTCATTTAACTTATCACTTTAATTTGATTTTTAAGACCCTTTTTTTGGTAGGAAATTTGCTTCTCATTACCTACTGGGAACTATTTTATGTTTCGAATTTTAAAAAGTAATTTGTTATATATACTATTAAAATATACAGAAAAAATTATAAGTTAGATATATTTTGTATTCAAAAATTTAAGAATTTATTTAAACTACTTTCTATGAAATTTCAGAAAACAGATCAATATATAGTGGGCCATTGTAAGCTATAAAAACATATCTTGTTCTCGTGTGCTTTATAGAGCAACAAACGGTGACGTCTATATGTTTTTGCCAAGTTGGCATATAGTCATCAACTTTAATCAACCGTACGTTATCCGGAAGAGTTTTTTTGCGGCTCAGGGAATTTACAGGCGACTTGCACTTGCGACTTGAGAATACTGATATCAGTTGTCATGCTAACAGAAAAAGTCATAGTTGGGAAAATAGCTTCCCAAGGACATTTGAAAATTAAAGTTAGAGGTAAGTATACTTACCACGGCCTTATAAAGGGTTAAAAAATATCTTTTTAATAAAAAAATTTATTCGCTGTTAAGGTATCCGACTACCCAAAAATTGTGAATTTTTCCAGAAATTGACAATTTTTTTATGGTTTTATTTTACAGACCATTTTATTAGCTTTATAAAAATACCCCCAAGTTTATTATTTTCCGTTCATTAGGGCAAAAGCTACAAGTGTTTTAGCACAAGCAGATGCCATTACTTTAAGCAAGATGTCATACTTTAAAACGTGTTTTATTCGAAATATATTTTTTTTGAAAATGCTCAAACGGGGACAACGATTGTTAAAAAAGTTTTGAAAATAGTTAACTGAAATTTTTTTATGTATGTTCTGTATAATAGTAGAAGTGTTTTAACCTTCAGATTTATCAATCACTGTTTTATTACAGAATTTACAGTCCCTTATTATAATATAATCCCTGTTATTTTAAGCAATTTCATATAATAACTAAGATAAAGTGCTCTAGTTTTTGTAAAAATGAAAATCTCTTATCTGAAAGTCATTTCAAAAATGAACAAAATAGCAACACATCAGAATTGGAAAACCTGTTCAAACACTTTTGGTACAGAATGGGTCGCGTTTATGTTATTCTTTGTCAATTTTTACCCATTTTAGTAATTATAACAATTTTTTCTGTTCTTAATTTTAGCAAATTCTTCTTAAAATGTACTAAGCAAATCTGAAAAGCAATGAATAACTCCCATATCTCCATATTAAAAAAAAAACGCTGTCGCAAGTAGTCGGATACCTTTAAATGAAAATATAACCATACATAAACTATAATGTTTTCAAAAATAAAGAAAGAATTTTTTTAGTAGGTTTTGTGAAAGACCTGAAATATTGCTTTCTGTAGCAATGGTTTGTATTTGAGAAAAATAAAATGCTCTTGGAATGGAAATCAGGTGTGTGTGCATTATACAATTTTCTAAAGTAAATCATACTTAATTTGGTATTGAATAAAATAAATTTTATATTATTTAAGTTTTTAGACAGTTATAATGAGAAGATACAAGTCGTATAATTAAGTATCTTAGAATAAAGATATCCTAATTAAAGCTCATTAATTATTTGCCATTATCCTTAAAAATGAAAGCAATTTTTAATAAAAAGTTTAGAATTGTCTTACTTTTCTTTAAAGCAATTGAGTTTTATAGTGCATAATTTTTTAGAAATTGAAAGGACTCCTACACATTTTCAGATATATATATCAATACAAAATGGGTTCAGCTGCAACAAATATAATCAAACAATCTAAACTATAAAACAATATAAGTAAACAATTTTAAAAAATAAGCTCTTCCAACCAGTATTCCTTTATAGCTCAATATTATTTCTATAATTTTGGACTCATTTAAAATATAGTAACATCACCGGTTTTTTAAGCTATCTGTAAATCCATAAAAATTGGATATTGGTTAAAACAAAAAAGGCTAGCTTTTCAAGTAATCTTGCAGAAACAGTTTTTATAATAATATATTTAAACATTTTAGGACATGTGAAAGGTATATAGAATTGGAGAAATATGCTTTACTGTAGTCTTCACTCTTCAAACAGGTAATTAGAGCTCTATTATACAATTATGAGATATATATCATTAGCTTAAAAACATGAATGAAATAATGAGCTTTTTAAAGTTCTGAAGTGATCATTGAGTCTCAATATGTAAGTACTTTTCGAAATAATTACTCATGTATTTTCTTGTTCTTGTGAGGTACTTTTGAGGAAAAACAGAATAGAATACCATAATAGACCTTTTTAAATAAACAGCATTCGTTTTTTTTTTCTTTAAAAAAAAAGAACGAAAACTTTTGAAAGAATCTGGTTTTTTTCAGCAATGAAAATAAGCTACTACGATGAAAGAGAAGCAATATGCTAAAAAGCCTAATTTAATTCTTTAAAAAGTTTCCAATCCAAAATTTTGCATTAAATTTTGATATTGTCATTAGATTTTTGTCCATATATTTACCATGTACAGAGCTAAAAAGTACCTCCTTAGCTGTTGCAGAAGAATCGGCAGTGTGTTCACTGGAACCATTTTGGCCCCGTCATCAAAAGCTGACTGTGTTCTCCAGTTAAGTATGAAACAAACACAAATCTGTATTTTTAATTTGATATGATTTTTCTTTAACGTCGCACACCAAAGCAACGCGACGGCTATTGGCAACAGTCCTGGTAATTTTGAGCCACGGTTAAGTGACGAAGACGACACCTGAGACGGTATCCCCTCTCCTAACTTCCACACCATGCCCAAGGGAAGAACTTGAGTCTTGATAGATTTGATATGCATTAGCCCCTCTTCAATTCATCAGTGGCATCATGTCTCGAACCCATGACTCAACAACACCGGCCATGAGTTCGTAACCATGACCACTCTGAACTTTTAAAGCTAATGCATTGAGAAAAAGAAAAGTAATTAAAAAATACTTTAGAATCTGGAAAACACAGTCAGTTCTCATCTCCAAAGGAAAAAAATCTGCTGAAAAGCAAAAACCAAATAATTGATTTCAACAGATAATGTTTTCACCAAAGCCATGTATATGTGCATATATATGGCAATAGGTTCTCATTTTTTCATAAATACAGGAAAGAATAAAACCTTCCGATATAATGCATTGAAAAAATACAAAATAAATAAATAAAATCAATACTTAAAAAAATATCAAACTATAAATTTTGTGATATTTCTTACAGTAAAACTTTATGACAGATTAAATTATTGAAAATGATTAACATGAATATCACAATTTTTATACTTAAGAGCCTATATATATGTTATTCCACATTCTGGATAGAAAAGTCATATTTGATTTGTACTGTAGAAAAGATGCTTTGTATTTGAAGTTAAAGTAATTTCATAATATAAATGACATATCTTTTAATGAATCCTGTACAAAAAGGACTAAAATTAATGACAGTTTATTACACTTTTGTTCAAATATTCCACTGTATATTCAATAAACTGTGAAAAGTGACATTGAAATATCTTTACTTGTAAATAACACGTGAAAGAATTTACTGTTCAAAGTTACTTGAATTAACTCTTCAAAAATGAAGGAACTAAGGAAAGAGCAATTTAAAATGTTTAGTTTTTATATCTAGTTTATTTGTTTCTTCAGGAGTTTGCATACTCAATATATATTTATGAACTGTTCATTATAAATATATAAACACAAAATTATTCCATCCAAAACATAACTAATTTACACGACATAATTATTTTCATAAACATTGTATATTTACTCAAGATATGGAAGGTATGACTGCAATTCGAAAGGGTTTCCTTTCACAAGGACATGTCTTCCTTTAAAAAGATTGATAATTTGAAAAGAGAGAAAGATAGCATTTTTAAAATCAACAGTCACCAAAAATAAAATTCACTTTAAACATGGTTAGATAAAAAATAATAATTCAACGAAAATTTAATATCTTTGCACTGATGTGTAGCAATGAGACTCACTGAATTAGGAATCAAATTATAAGATAAATTTCAAGGGAAAATAATTTTGAAAAAAAGTTTTAAGAGGACATTTGAATTGATTAATTCTTTAAAAAACTGGGAAAAAGAGAAGGTTTAGTAAAAAAAATAAAAATAAATTAAAAATAGGGGATTTTAATTTACATGCCTTTTTCCTCCATATAACAAAGAAAAATGGAGAGAGAGGATGAATTTATACATAAAAATAATGGATTTCATATTTATTTATTTCTTCTAAGCATGTTTTGATAGCTAAAATGACATCTTTCATGTGAATTATTTAAGGTTTTACTTTTTTTTAATGAAAGATCAAATTATAAAATAAGTTTAAGTTTAATTCTTGATTATTAATACAATGCAATGAGTTTGCATCAAATACACTGTAATTGTCAAGCTGCTAAATTCATGCTTTTTTAAATGTTAAAGATACTTGAGGGAATAGTTTAAATACATTGAACTTCTTAATAAATATCAAGTTAATAGTATTCATTCAGCTAACTACCTAAAGCCTACACATGCAGCATATACTTGAGGGATAGAAGCAAGTCAATTAGAAGTCTTTTGTTCTATTTTCTAGTGCAGTAGAATCTAGAAGAAATGTATGGTGTGCACCTTAAACGAATGAGAAGTTTAGAGAATCTTTTTACTTAATATTTACTTATAAAGTACAGGGGAAAGCAAACAAGTATCGGAAAACCTAACAAGGGGTAGTTATTGTCTTGCTAGAATTTAGCAGTTAAAAAACCCTAAATTTTTGCAATATTAAAAATATAAAGTTCATTTCAATAATCTCCCAGAAATGCTAATTCTTTTTCTAAAAAATTTATTAAGAAAAAAAATAATTCTAACTTCATTATAAAATAGTTTTATATATTCCCTGAACATATTCTTCCCATATATTGTAAGAAAAGTTCAAATAATACCGGTAATAATAATTACTCTAACGTATATAACTTCATTCTCTCCCTACTCTTTTTATAAATCAGAAAATATGTATAAAAAAATGAAACAGGAAAATAATAACAGGAATATAACAGGAAAATAAAACGTAATTTATTATAAAATTATACAGGCTCAAAATGGAATTTTGATTAGTTTTATGCATATATTTTAAACAGATTTATCAAGTTTTAAGACTTAAATCATGAAGAAATGGAGTTTTAGGTATAATAAATTAGATAAAGATGCTTTTCAAAACATTTAAAACTGCTTGGAATAGAAAAGCTTAATTTTTGACTAAAAAAATAACACATACTAATAGACCAACAATTGATTTTATTTTAATACATTATCAAGATAAAATTACTAAAAGAATTGAAAGAAACTTTTCTTTCATTTTAAATTTATACACTTAAGTATTTAGAATTTCAGTGAAATATTTTGAAAATTAAAATAAACATTAAAATTCCTAAAAATTTTTTCACCCTTAATTTTTTTTTACATATGTTATAAATTATTTGTAAATGTAAATTCACAAACTTTAATTTGGTTAAATTTTTTGAACAAAACACAGGACAGTTTATAATTATGCACACATGTAACGTTTAGAAATGAACATTTTCTCTAAAAGCAAACCCCACCCCCTTTTAAATTTATTATAAATATTTGAATGAATCATTAAAAATTATTAGTATATGATGAATTCGACTTTTTAAGCAAAATTGCCAAAAACTGCTTTGGAAATTGTGACATACTTTCTCTCATTCACATATTTCTGCTTTCTTGAATCAGAAAGTAAATGACATATTCCATGTGAAAGGTCAACGCCCAGAATTGACCACATACAGTCTACAATAAAAGAGTTTATTTAATTACCTGACTATCCAAACCAATGGCGAAAAGCATAATGAAAAAAAGAAATGACCAAAAGGTCGACAGAGGCAATCTTGAAATTGCCTCTGGATACACCACAAAAGCCAAACCAGGACCTGAAAATTAAATTAATTTAATTACGCATTTAGAATAAAATCTTAAAAACATGTACTTTGAAGGGTTGTTTTACAGTACTAATAATATTTCCATCTCATATTTGACTAAGACAGGGTGAGGAACTTTTTTAAACAAAGAGGTCGTACTAGTATATGGTTTAATAAGGTCGAATTAAATAATATATTTATATATATGTATAATTCGACCTTATTAAATTGTAATTAAGTTTTGTGTAATCTTTATGTACATATCACACACGCACCTATATGAAAGTTGTCTTATAAGGTTTATCTACTGGCTAAAATAAAGCCACATACAAGAAGCTTCAATTTGTACATTTAAAACTATGAATCATGTCTTTATATATATAATTATTACATTTCATATATTAATTCAAAACTCCTTAATTCTAGTCAAGCATTAGCGAATTCAACTTAATGGGAAAGTTGCTACATGATGTCAGTAGCTTATACAGATTACTCTTATGGGGAAGGGGATTATTAAAAAAACACATACCAAAACTTTAATCTTTAGGCTAAAAATTAAAAAACTTTTTGTCCATGGTGCTGTTTCCCAAACGTCACCCTTGTGTACGTGTCAAAATTTGTTAATTTTTAATTATCTATAAGATTTAGGGTTTGCAGCCCCGGGATCCCGGTGTTTCTTCAAATCAAGGGATTTAATTTTCGTCTGTGTGTTTGAATTATATTTTAAAATTTTTTTCTCTAAATTTTTTAATTTAATTCTTAAAAAATTTATATAGAGAGCTTCCACTTCCGAAAGGAAATATTGAGCAATGTTCATTGCTGTTCCCCAGTAATAAAAAAAATTGGGACTCATTTGTCTGATAATAAATTATGATTTTTCTTTTCTGTATCATCAATCATTTTCCTGAATTATCATGTTAAGTCAATATAAAAGATGTGTTTTTCAGACTTTTCTCTCTTTTTTTTTTATAAATCAAGAGATAACTTTAGTAATATTATTTTGTTATTATAAGGATATTCTCATAAGCTGTTTAAGCTGTTTGAAATATCGAAAAGTCATTTCTTCAAAATTCTTTCTGAATATTTAAAATTCGTAAAATAACTCGGTTATAGGTGAGTTATTTCAATGTTTTCATCTTTTTTAATCTACAGAGAGGTAAATTTAGTAATATTTTGTTATTACGTGTGTGTGTATGAATATATTTCTAAATTAAATTGCATGTATTAATATTTAAATTTTGTTAAAAACATTTCGAAAAGACATTTTTTGAGGAAGCTAAAAAGAGAGAATTTTATTGGACTGAGAAATATACAATGTATTTATTATTATTATTTTTTTACATTGTAGCCTGATTTAAGTATTTTTATTAGAGTTAATTTCAGTGTTTATTATGATCAATTTCTAGTATTATATGTTAAAAATATTTTTAAAAAAAGGAAAGTTTTTTCTTGTAGGAGTTGTACAAGAGTAGAGAAATTGTTTAGATTAAAAATTAATGTAAGTCCATTCTATCTTTTGTACGTACTTTGTACAGGCATATGCGAGTTTGTCGGGGGAAAAAATGTCAGTTCAGACTTCATAATTTTAATTTTGAAAAATCTACTTCTTTAGAATGCGTCTTACCAATCAGTTATCAATTCTATAACTATATTAAACATAAAAAATGCAGTGTTTCTATGAAAATAAAATAAGAGCCTTTTATTCTGTTTTAAATTTACAATAAGATTTTGGAAAATCTGAAACATATAAACTTTTAATTCAAATGGGTCAATTTCAATGAATTCAAATTGTACTATTTTTATTGAATTCATTATGTACTACTTTTTTTATTTGTTTTTCATGATGAATTAATTTTTGTTTTGTTTTGTTTTGCTTCAATGACTGTTAGCATTAAACCAATTTTTTAATCAGATTTTTAGTTTTATCATGTAATTTCAATTATGTTAATATCTAAGTATTTTTCATAAATAGTCCAGTCCTAATCCCGGGATCCCTGGATTTAGATAATGTAATCCCGAAATACTAGAATTGAAAATATAGCATGGGATTGCAAAACCTAATTAAATTCATAGGTTTAGCAACCTGTGCCGAAGTTAAAATATATACGCATAAAAAAATTCAGAACTTATCTCAAATATTTTTTAAGCTATACAGTAAATTGCCATATTGCCATAACCCTATTTAGTTAATTTAAACTCATTTCCAAACCATCTTTGAAACTATTTCAAAAGAAATCTGTATTGATTTGTAAGAGACAGTTTTAGTTGAGGATTCCCTCACTAGATGGCTGTACCAATCAGCCTAACATTAGCTCGAATTTAGAGCATATCAGGAAATCCTAATTATTAATTAATTATAATTTTAAAAATACATAATTAAAATATTATTGATTCACCATGTAATTTAAAACATTCTTTATTAATTTTTTAAAGTTTATTTGTAATTTATATTTTTGTATTTTTATATATATTATTAACTTGTATGTGTTAACTGTAACTAAACTGAGCGTTCTGTAAAACGTGGGAATCCCACGCACTTCTCCTCTGACCGCTGAACTAGAATGTTGAATTGAAAGTTTGAGAAATAAACTGTAAAATTGTTTAAAAAAAAGGTTGTCGCCTGATTGTGATGGAAATTACCAAGTAAACGCAAACTTTCGACGAACGAAATGAATTTAATATTGTTCCCCTATTGGAGTCTTCAAATAAGTGAACCGATAGGCAACAATAGATTCTATAGGAATTTTAGTTGAAATGATTGGGGCACAAGAATTACACAAAGTCCTATTGGCAATGGACCTCAATTCTTAAACAATGTTTAAGAAATGAAAATAAAAAGGAAATGTTTTATACCTTACTCTTCCAACTTTAAAACCCATTTATGTTTCAAATAACACAACATCAATGATTCTTTTGACAGAAACGATATTTGAATCTACAAGTCACCAGAAACCAAGTTTCATTTTATAACAACCAGTATACGAGGTTGCCATTTTTAAAAATGCAATTTTATTGTATATATGTGCTTATAACAAAACTAATCTTAAAAATGTTAATAGAATATTACCTTCTGAGACTACATCTTCAATGGAATTTCCGGTTTCGTAGGCCATGAATCCTATAATTGAAAACACCACAAATCCAGCAAAGATACTTGTTGCACAATTGATTAAAGGTATTATCACAGCATCTCTAATTGGAAAATAAAACAGTATTAAAACATGTTAATACTTTCTACAGAAAGAAAGTACATTTTTTAATAAGAAATATATACTAACCTGTACACATTATTATAAAATCTATTATAGCTAGCCATGGTGAGAACAGCCCCCCATGAAGCCCCAACTGAATAAAATATTTGAGCAGCTGCATAACCCCATACCTAAAGATAAAAAAAATGAGACATAAAACACCATTCAAAAATTTTATATTTAATAAAATAAACAACATATTAATTGTCATACTTTAAAAGACAATAGCAATTCCCATCTTGGGTAAAGGTAGAACACAATACCATCCCAAGCTCCTGGTAATGTAACTCCTCGTACCAATAAGCAAACAAGAACAACATACGGAAATGTAGCAGAAACATACACAACCTGAAAAATGTTTTTTATTTTAAGAAATTATAATAAGACAGTATGAACTCTAATGTAAAGAGATTTCCACAAAATTTAATTCAGTGTTTATTACCTTTCCAGAAGACTTAACACCTTTTAGAAGGCAAAGAAACACCAAAAACCATGCAATGAACAAAGTTAAAGCCAAGGGTTGTTGTATTTCCCCAAGGTCATCAATTCCAGAGCTTTGATGCAGTACATTGTATCTAAAATTATAAGGAGATATATAAAATTTTAGAATAGTCTCTGAAAATTATTTATTTTTGAATTATACCAGAAAACAATTACTTTTGAATAAGAAGAAAATGCATATCTTTTTAAATTTAATATTCACAATATTTTATTTCAAAGAAAGTTCAAAACATACTTTCTATCAAAATATTTTTTTCAAATTATCATTTTGTTAACATTAATTAATATAATCGATTTTTTGGCAAGTAATTTAAGCAAAAAAAAAAAAATTAAGTTATTACATTATTTAATATAATTATGTTTATAATCATACTTACAACCAGAATTCTTCACTCGATGTCTTTTTTGAAGTATTGGTAAGCATATTGAGAGCAGCATCGGTACTATTACTGGTAAAATAATTGGTCAGATTTGTATCGTTTTGTGAAGTGAAATTTGAATCAAAGGTAACTGGAGATTCCTTCACACAATCTTGTGTGTTCCACCAGTTATCACAAGTAGCCCAAGGAACACTATAAGACTGATACATATAGTATAAGGTCCAAGCTATTATCATATTGTAATAAATGCAAACAATTCCAGATATTATCACCATTCCATAACCTAGTCCTAAAGGGGAAAGAAAAAGAATTGTCAAAAACAAATATATGATTGAAAAAAAATCTCATTTGAAACTTTACTGACCTTTAAACAATGGAGCTATTTTCCATATTGTTATAGGACCAAGACTGGCAAATTGGCCAAATGACAGTTCCAAGAAAAACATAGGCATTCCACAGACAATCAAGAAAAAGAGGTAGGGGATTAAGAAAGCTCCTATAAATGAGATTAAAGTTGTTAAATGTAGATTACACAAGATAAAACTTGAAAGTTCAAAATATTTTTTTAAATCGTTCTTATCTCAAAAGCCTGTATTGCAAAACAAAAAAAGATATCAAATATTACAAAAAATAATACATTGGAAATTAAAATCACGTTAATCAACTCAGAAAAGTTAGCAATAAGTAAATAAACATAAAAATGCTTTGTCTATTTTGAAAATCCGTAACATTTTTCACCGAAACAAATCAAGGGTTAACTAAATGAAAGAATGAAAAGGATACAATATATTAGTTACCTTATTTTATCGCTCTGCTGCGCATATAATAAAAAAATAATGACGAAAATATAATTATTGCAGAAGACTTCAACTGTATCTACAGTAGTTTCAATTATCTATTACTTCCAAAAAATATCTGTATGTTCAAATTGGAAGCATGACAGGCTCAATTTATCGGGACGTCATTCTGGAATAACATGTACGTTTGTTTCGGGGCACCATGGGTGCAGAAATTGTGTTCATGGATGACAACGTGAAAACACCTCACCATGAAAACACCATGAAAACATCGAATGAAAACATCGTAACGAACCATGAAAGCATCGTAAACGAATGCCTTCAATCGGAGGATATCACCCGTATGGACTGATCAGCATTCTCACCGGACTTGTATCCAGTAGAGCATGTGTCGGATATGCCTGGACGACGAGTTGCAGCCCGTCAACCACCTCCGAAGTTCCAGTAGACGTTTAGGGAAACATTGCTTGATGAGTGGTGTAATATTCTCCCAAGATCAGATCAATAATTTAATACTCAGCATGCATAGGCGTTGTACGGACTGTATTGCATCGTATGTATTAACCATCATACCAAGCATGCAATGGTTTTTGTAAATAGTTTTTTTTTTTGTTTTTGTAATTTGCTCCATGGAGCAAAAATCGCAACTTTTATTAATTATATCAAACATATAGCATCTTTTTTGCTCTTTACCTTTTATTTTACAAAAAGGCTTTACAAATAAGTCACATTTGTTTTACTTCCGTCTCTTTCTTTGCCTGAACTTGCATTATCCTTAATTTATGGACATTTGAGTGTATTTGAAATTACTTTAAACATTTCAGTGATGATTACTGAAATAAAATTCTTACATTCCATTTATTGTTTAAAATATCAAATAAAAACAATATACATTGTTTTAACTCACCTCCTCCACACATGTAACATAGATAGGGAAACCGCCAAATATTTCCTAGGCCCACAGCATAACCTATACACGAGAGTAAGAAGTCCAACTGGCGTCCCCATACACCTCTTTCATTTAATGCAACAGCCAAGCTGACGGTACTAACTGTTGATGAAGTATCCTCAGGTGGTGGCAAGAGCACACCTACACTAGGCTCATCTGATGATTTGGCAACTATACAAGCTTGGAAACCTTCAGGAAGCAATGTTGCAGTTGATTCCTTTTCCTCAGGGCTGGAAGAAGCCTAAAAGAAACGCGTTTCTCGTTTAATTTTAAAAGATTTAAATCTTAATTTTTTTAAAAAAAATTACATGGGAAATTCATATTCTTCGATTAAACAATTTATAATATGAATGATCAAACGATTCCTGCAATAAAGGTTTCAAAATACTTTACTTCATTAGAATTTTAGATAGATATAATATAATTTGAATCATCCCATTTCCAAAATACGATCCATATGCTTTAATAAACGATCTAATATCCCTCAAAACATGCCAGAAGAATTTATATAACTGACAATTTTTTAGATTCTGTGTTTGTTGAAATTACTTAAAAGTCTAAAGAACAAATTAATAAAAGTTAGTGCTATACAGCAATACATTACAAAAGAGCTCAGGAGTTAAAATTGATTTACCAAGAACCTCAGATAATTTTTGGTTTGTTTACATAACTTTGATCTATTTATGTAAATGTTACAATAAAATCACGATACACACAAGTTGTATTTTTTCACGTAAATAGCTATCTAACTAACGTTTAGTTTTTATAAACATTCTACAGTTTTTAAGCACAAAACACGATGAAAACTGATTGTAATGAGCATTACGGTGATTCGCGAATTATTTACTTAAAAAGCCACAAATAAGGTTCCATAATTTTTTTACATGACACCAGATTTACATACCATATCAAATACGTCGAGTGATTTCCCACCACGATTAGATGAAAAGGTCGACACCTGAGCTAGCATTCCTACTCCACAACCACGCCACCCTAACATGAGGAATTTTAGCTCCGTTAAATTTTACCTGCATCAGCTCTGCTACAGGACGGGCTGTGGCCTTAGTCACGAACTCGTGGCCGGTGTATCATGAGTTCGAACTGTAGCGAACATCATTACGAAAGGAAACCAGTTGATGACACCAGGGACGAAAAACCCCTAGTGAATGACTTTGATTGTAGGAGTTCATTAACGTCATAGGGATATGGATCTGAACAGATCTTCCATCTCCTATTTGATGTTTTAGTGACCTTCGCTATGGTTGATCCTGGATAGTAGAGAGGATGTCATGTTTTGATGAGAGGGTGCAATCTGATTGGATGGCAGGACTAGGCAGTGGGGTGGTGACAGATGAAGCACTCTTGGGGTTATGGCGGGAAAAAAGAAGTTGGTAGCAACTGGGGTTTGCTATGGAATTTCAGGTTGGAGTAGAAGCATGGCTATTGGCTCTGAACAGTGAGTGAGACACCTCTCTAATTGGCTGCCCTGAGTTATGTGGAAATGAACTTAGTGAAAATGGGCACTTACCCGATGGGTGCAGCAAAGAGAGTAGTAAAATTAAAAATAATTACTGAAAAAAATTTAACACAAAAGTATGGGGAGACAAAAAAAAATTTTGAATGACATCCACCTGATTGTAAGAGGACAAGGTTTTCCTTAAATCCATTTTCCCCTACGTTCCCAGATAGACTCATCTGAGGGACATGCGTAGAGACGTTTTAGAGTCTCGCCTGAAAAAGGGAGTGAAGAACGATGACTGGTTTGCAAGATGACGGTTCGGTATGTTTTTGCAATTAAAGTTTAAACATGTATCTCTACTCTGACTGTGTGTTTTCGTTTCCAATACGACACAAAACTCTAGGGCCACTGAAGACCCGATATGTAGAAGTTTTGATGCACGTTAAGTAACAACGTAAATGAATAATCATTCATTCAATCCATTCTCGTGACCGTTTGTGGCCGTGGTAACCGAGTGGTCATGATCGTGAACTCGTGGCTGACGTTATTCAATCGTAGTTTCTGGTCTTAGTAGCACTGAAGACCCACCGTGTAGAGGTGGTGATGAGTGTAGATAGAGGATCGTTGTAGAAGGGCTGATGCATCATTAATCGATCTTTGTTGAGACTCAAAGTAATTAAGCATATTTGGTGTGGACGTTAAGAAAGTGGGGTCGTTTTTTTGACCGTGGCTCAAAATTACGAGGTCCTTCGCCAATATACACGTCAAATTCCTTGAATTATGCAATGGGTCATCGGTTGAAACATTGCTTATTAAGGATCTCGAGTAAAATTTCACCAGATACGAACGACGCCAAGACCACTCGGTTACCACTCCTCACATTGCATTATTGGCGAATTTTTTGATTGTACGAGTGATACTCAGTGGCATATTTTCTACCATTCCTCTATGTAATTATTGACGAATCAGTACTCGAATACATTCCTCTACGTAGATACGTATTCCTCTCGAATAAACTCCTCCGGATACGATATTCATGACCATATTACCAGGGTTACAAAGGATATTCGTTTATATAGGGGAAATGCATCTGAAATGTATCGTATAAATTATAAGCTGATTGACGATTGCATTTATTGACGCCCCACTTGTAAACAACACGAAGACTATTGATGACGGAGCTCGTAATTTTTTTTAACTAGAGACGAAAAAAATGAGGGTAACATCTGAACTAGCATCCCTTTCACCTCACTTACACATTACACCAACGAATTTATCGTTCATCAACACTGGCGTAGTTAGTTCTGATTGGGCCCTGTATCAAATTTCTTTTGAGGTCTTTTTTTAGATACGAGAGCCCTGTTAGGGGGACTGTAGTTGCACATGTTGGGGCCCCTTTAGCTCAGGATTCCCGTATCACTGATATGGCTGATACGGCGGTAGCTACGCTCTTGTTCACCAACCTCACTACACAACAGGTCTTCAGTAGAATCAGGACGTGGTTCGAATGAAAAGGACCCTGGTCACGAGCTTGCACCTATGACCACTCGACTATTACGGCCACTTTTTTACAGAGGAATAAAGTAAGGACCCTGCATATTGTTTCAAGTTTGCGTGGGGAAAAAGCAGCCGGCGACTCCAATTATTCAAATAATTAATAGACTAGGACAAACAGATGACTACACGAAGATATTATCAATGTACATATACAAAGAAATGCTATAATGGATTATTTACAATAGTACAAATCGCACTCGTAATAAACAAGCTTTACAACATTTTAGAAATTGTTTTATAAATAGTTTCACTAACAGAAACAGACAGATAAAGACTCCCTTTCCAGACTGAGATCAAGTCTATCTCTCTTGTCACAGTCAACACACACAAACAGATTTCAATCTCAAATGATATCTCTTCTGAACTCCACTGACCTTCATACAGCCTTATAGAAAGTTCTGGAAGGGTTGATCCAAGAAATTTCTCGATGTTTCCTAGGCGACATATTTGTCACCAAGAGCGATAAAGCTTCTAACCTGGTTACCCTGGTTACATAATCTACGGTGGCCATAATCTTATTTAAGTTCCTGCTGGGAAACGAATTTTGTCAGTAAAACTCAATTCTCTCACAAGGAAAGGGTTGTCGCAGGGAAAACAACATACGTGATGTGTGTTTGAATACGTTAAACATTATATAAATTTATAGATCACTACACTGTCAATATCAGAATAGAAGGAACGCAATTGGCAATGAACCTCTTAGTTTTGAGCTACTTTCAAATCACAAGAACAACACATTAGATGTGTGAGCGTGAGTGTGCCCCACTCTCCATACCCACACTAAAATAGGAGTGAAATCTCTCAATGTATATCAATCCCACAACACGACAATCTTGGAAACGAGAATTTCGAGTCCAGTGCTCATCGTTTACGAGACTGCTACTCTGCCAACTAGGCTACCAAGGCCCCCAGGCTTGTTTATTAGTATCCACATACAAAGTGCTTAAAAATCGTTTAATCGCACGACACTGATTTTTCTGCAAATAAATTATTTTTACCTCAATCGATCAATGTATTTTTAAAAATAATTGCGGAAAGAAACAGCCACGATTGAATTTTTTTTCAATAGTCTTTTCAATATTCTTCAGTATATTCAATATTCTTAGTCGTTTCTTTGAAAATAAAAATGCATTGGAATATGTAAATAATTAGCCCTTGTTTTCCGAAAAGTTACTAGGTGAAAACACATGACTATTCTGTTTTTTTGTTCAAAGAATGAATTATTTTTATTTATTTCTGTCTTTGATAAATAAATTTCAACAAGTTTTTTTTTTTTTTTTTACTCTTAAAGTCACCTTTTTTCAACCATGGGTTATGTAAAAGAAAACTTCAGAAAAAGA
The DNA here is from genome assembly GCA_019973975.1 of Trichonephila clavata. Classification (NCBI taxonomy): domain Eukaryota; kingdom Metazoa; phylum Arthropoda; class Arachnida; order Araneae; family Nephilidae; genus Trichonephila; species Trichonephila clavata. Next base: position 107,888 of record BMAO01029754.1, on the reverse strand, counting down.
ATTCCAAAAATGAACCCTCATTGACTTTAAAAAGCAACTATAAAGCTTATGAGGGGTGGACTTAAATCATTACTTGTAGCTGTCATTGACTGGTGACATATGTTTAACATAGTTGACAGACGTGTTTCCCGACGTCAAACAATACTTGATGATTGAAACAGAATACCAGATGTGGCGCCATCTATTAATAAAAACATGAACCAAAAATCTCTTGGTTATGGCTTCAATCGATGCGCACACAGCCTTGATAGCGACTGTGACAATCGACTATTTTCTTAAAACTTACCACACTTACTACTCATATTTTTCGCACTAGATGGCGCTCAGTGCCCACTGTAAGCACCGACTCTTCAATATGTTACAGTAAAAAGCAAGATATTTATTTAAATTCCATTGGAATAAATTGATATATTTGACATAATTTTATCTTTATGGAATGTATGAGAAACTCAAATATAGCTTCAATAAAAGTTATAGATTTTTTAAAATTCTCAGGTTAAAAATAGGAAGGATAAGAGGACAAATGTATAATCTAAAAAATATAGGAAACTACTTAAAATTTTTAACTAAAGTTGAAGCAGCTAAATGATTTTCCATTTTTGCGACTGAATTTGTACATACACAAGCTCTAATAATGGATCTGGTCCAAAACCAATCAGCACCATTCACATTTTTGCAGTATTATTAAGAGAGAATAATATAACACAAAATCTTTCTAAATGTCATAGTAGTAAATCGATCAGTTCGAAAGTAAATTTATAACTAAGTGTACAAAAGCGGGGTAAGCACTGAATGAAATTTTGAAAGAATTTTGAAATTACTTTAATCTAGAATTAATACATTACATCAGTGATTCTCAAACTTTCAATATTTGAGACCCCATATTCAATCATACTGTTCTTCGTGCCCCCCTTGCATACATTAACAATGTATTGAATTCATTGCCCAGACGTATATGTACGTCTTTACGAAGTACGATCATCTGTGCACTGCTGTCCGTAAAATTATTCCGAAGGCTTTGAAATGCAATAAATGGACCTTGACAGTGTTTGCCAAGGATTTACTTATTTCAGAGGGTTTGTTTTCCTTTATTCCCTCCCCCCCCAGTACGTCACATACGTGCGCCTATGAGGAAAACGGTGGCACCGGGGAAAGAATCGCTTAACTTTTAATCGGTAGTTAAGGGATTAATTATAAACCGTACAAATTATCAAGATAAACATTAATTTTTGTACATAATTTCATACATGACAAGCCCCCAGGGGGTTACTGGTAATTATTAAACTTATTCTTCACTTAGTATTGTTAAATTAATTATAAAATACATGTGGTGCAGTACTGATACATTTATAAGTGTATTATATCAGTGTAAATGTGTATTTTATTATATCAGAATGTATGTTTGTTTACTTTCAATAAATTAATATTTTTTAAATAATCTTTTGTTTTCGACATTTCAATAGTCTTGCGCTCCCTTGTAGAGTTATCCGACCCTTGGGGGGGGGGGTTGCCCCACAGTTTGAAAAACGCTGCATTACATATAATCAAAGAAATGTATATTTTTTTGCTCAATCTAATACCACTCGGCGATTATGAAAAAGTACAAAAACAATTCATACTGATGCATAACTCATTTCATATATTATACATATATATATATAATATATATATAATAAAAGAGTTATGAGTTAAAGTTATTTTTGCACTAATATTCTGTGTTTAACATTACATCAATTTAAATACTGTAAATCTTCGCCTGAAAGATTTGTCCATTTTTATTACAGTCTGCCAAACTACTGTAAGAAGGGAAAATAACTGGAAGTTGTTTGCGATGCCAAATATTTCTCCCGAAAGGAAATGGGCTTTTTAGCCTGACTGCAAAGAAAGACAAATTGCTAAAGTATTTCAAAAACAATGAAAAAGATTTTCCCATTGTTTGGCGGATCGGTAAAGTTACTTTCTCGCAGAAGTGTGCGCGCTGATTTCTTATTTACATCCTTTCGGAGAAAATTTTTTTCCCCCTTTATTTTTTGAGGTTCGTCTGAAGTCAATTTTATACTAGAAAGGTAGGGCAGATTTCTTAATATATTTCAGCTGAAAATAATCAAATGTACTGATAGCGCGTATTTCTTCCACTCGTTAAGTATTATGTTTGTGTTGTTTTGCGACTTGATAACACCGAACAACAAAAACAACTATCAAAGTTTGAGCTGAAACATGCATTTTTTTGGAAGCCGTTACTCACCCGCTTCGCTGGCTATTTTATAATGTTGCATGAATATGCATTGCTTATATATATATATCAAATAACTGATATCTAAGTATTCACATTTAGTTTTCGATTGTATTGAAAAACATTCTCTTAAGTTTCACCTCTTTATCTAAAAAGGACTAGATTTGAATTTCTAAAATTTAAGCAGAATTATCTTTTACATTTCCGTAAACCTACTCCCCAAAGTAGATTTCCGAAAAAAACTATTTTTAGTGGATCTCTACTCAACAAAACAAACATGCTTGCCAAATTTAAAGTCTAACAACTCAAAAACGGAATTTTACTTATCAATAAGTCCATTGAGAATTAATTTCAAAAAGACCTGTTCTTAGCGGATTTCAACTCAACAAAAGAAACATTTAGACCAAACTTCATTCCAATAGATCTAGCAGCTCGAAAACTGGAATTTTTTTTATCTATACGCCCCAGTAACGAACCCGTTCCTCCCATAGGAGTCTATTTCCAAAAAGTCTATTCTTAGTGAATCTCTACTCTACAAAAGAAACATACTTACCAAATTTCAAGTCTAAAGTCTAATAGCTCAAAAAAGGGAATATTTTATCTATAACACCCCTTAACCCATTCGCAACCCTTCCTTGGTTTCGATTTTTGCAAAACCCCTTCATAGAGGATTACTCCATGAAAGGAAAATGTCCTGCGAAATTTTCAGTCTGTAATTCTAATGGTCCCGGAGATATCGTGATTAGTGAGCGAGTCAGTTTTCTCATTTATGTACAAAGATTATATAAAAGATTTAAAAATAAATACAAATGCGCTGATTTTACATGAATAATGGAATAATTAACTTAAAAAGTTAGAATTAATTACTTCTTATTGGCTAAGGAATGGAAAATTAAGAGTAAATTTAATATGCAATCCTTTTTGCTAAACTTTATTCTGTGAAAAAGTATTATTAATAAAAATTAAGTGCATTAAAAATTTGGTGGCGGTTATGGTTGCGAACTCGTGCCCGACTTTGTCGAGTCACGAGTTTGAGTCCTTCTGCCACTGTACCCCCACCGTACAGAAGGGTTAAAGCACCTTAAATCTGTTGAAAGCACGAAGTCTTCAGGTTTGCGTGATTGGGAAGCTTGGAGAGTGGTGTCGTCCTCGTCACCGAAGTTCAATATGACGAGGCCCGTTGCCAATAGCCCTCGTGCAGCTTCAAAGTACGATGTGAATAAAAAAATCAAATCAACTACTAAAGATTTTAATGCAAAATTTATATTTTGAAAAATGGTTTGATTAACTTTTATAACTGATGACGTACAATGAATAACATCTATAGACAGTATACGATTATTCGTAAATACAGACAGAAGTATTTAAGCTAGAGTGTACTGATAGTTATTTGAAAGACATAAATCCCTATTTGATGAAATGAACATAATTGGAAAAACTTATTTAAGAAAAATATGGGTAATATCAGGAGTTTTGAATAAAATATTTTTAATTATGTAATTAAATAAAATCTCTACTATGCCAAGAATCTATAAAAACGTTAGAAAACATGAGTCTCGGGAAATTGTTCAATATAAAAAATGAATCATTTGGCTATTGGAAAATATTTTTCGTACTTCTGATGCTCAATGTAGTAAAAAACCCTTATTAATATAAACATAGACGAAAAAAAGAAAAACGAGCCTTAAAGTAGTCGCATATGATGTGTAACATCTGACATGTTATCGTAGTAAATACTCAATAGTGATTTTAATCCTGAAAAAATGCATCGGGTATGATTGGAAATAATTTTCTATCGAATAAATATATCTTTAATGAAAATTTTATTTAATTAACACAAGGAGTAATGCAATTTTTTATCAAAAATATTTATCCTTGTTCAATTTGGGGAAGAGCGGAGACAATAGATTTATGAAAACTAAGATATGACACATATACTTGTGATTTCAAAGTATTTTAAAAATCGTTGAAAAACAGCGTCAATAACAGTACCACTGTTAGTTGTCGAAACATTTGGATTTGTGTTCATGTTTCAGAAAAGCTATGAGTGGCTCAGCTTCTGGCAAACTGAAGCTAACGTTAAAATCACCATTCAAAATCATGGGAAGCGAGTGAGTTTTTTAAAAAAAAGAGCAGAACCACCTTCTGTATACGGTAAAAGTACAAAATGCAGGAAATCTTAAAATTTTTTTTTAACTGTTTGCTTCGGAGAAATGTATGCGACCACCGAAATGACTCTGTTTGTCCATTTTCAAATAAGCATTCTGCCGCCCGTATGTCCCCAATATATTAACTAACAATACCCAGCCCACTTGTTTGACGATCAATAATGTCCATGTATTACTTACTCGTATTTTTTTTAAGAATGATGATCTTTGTCAGACGCTCAGTAAATATAGTTATAAATATAGTTTACACATATAAATATAACTTCAGATTTCATACACAACGAGCCCTGAAACTTTGACAATTGAGCGTAAGAATCGCAAGTTTATTCTGGATGAAGTCTAATATAATAAGACTTGCTGGTATGTGAGAAGTGAATTTAGATTCAAGTAAACGAAACCGAGTTTTTGAATTCCAATCTTTTCAAATGCTAAATTTAACAATATAAAACAAAAAGCTGGCGGCTTGATTGCTACTAAAGTTGGATCCCGATACGAGGGTAGCGAAGAGACACCATCAAGAGCGCATGTTTAAAAATTAGAAATATTAAAGAAAATCAAAAATACCCGTTTACTTAATTAGTTAGTTTTTTTAATCGAGAAATCTTTTTTAATCACAATTAAAAATTTTATATTGACAGCGACAGGAATTAACCTCAAAGTATGAAAATGATTCACACTAAAATATTTATTCAAATAATTCCATATTACTTACTCGTATTTTTTTTAAGAATGATGAACTTTGTCAGACGCTTAACAGGAAATATAATTATTAATATATAGCTTACAGATATATAAATATATCCTCAGATTTCACACACAACGAGTCCTGAGAGTTTGACAATTGAGTGTAAGAATTGCAAGTTTATTCTGAATAAAGTCTAACAAGACTTGCTGGTATGAGCGAAGTGGATTTAAAGTCATGAAAACGAAATCGAGTTTTTGAATTCGAATCTTTTGAAATGCTACATTTAACGATATAAAAAAGCTGCCGGCTTGATGGTTACTAGAGTTGAACCTCGAAACGAGGCTAGCGAAGAGACACCACCAAGCGCGCTGATTGGTCAAATCAAATAGCGCTCTCTTCGCCCGCTTGATGGCTAGTAGAGTTGGACCCCGAACGAGGGTAGCGAAGAGACATCACCAAGCGCGCTTATTGGTCAAATCAAACAGCGCGTGCTTCTCCGACTTCCTGTTACGCATTTCCGTCCCTTTTCACAAAATCACTCCAACAAATATCCAGCAACCGAGAGTCAAGATGTTACACATCAATAATTAAAATTACTGGTTATTAGTAATTCAATAAAGATTTCATACGTGCGAAGCCTTTCTTGCAGCCGCAAATGTAACACAGTTGGACCCCGATTTAACGAATTCATCGGGATCAAACATTTTGTTCGTTAAATCGGGATTATTCGTTATATCAGGGTCCAAACAAAATACAAGTTTTTTGCACTTACCTTTTGGAAATTCTACAATAAGCAACTGAACAAAAAATATCCATATTTAGAAATTACACGCCTTTTATTCAACAGTTAAAAATACTATTAGTGACTCATACGCGCCAGTTAGTTTTGAATTTTAAAATAGTGACTGATATATGTTTGAAAATCTTTGATTCCCGACACGAAAGAATTCTTTTCCAACCTTATGCAGAGAAGAAAATACTGCCTCATCCTGCAGCATGAGGTATTTTTTCACAGTTTCCAAACAATGTAGAGCATGAGAAAATGTAACAGTTAAAATAAGAGTTTCATTATCAACTTCTATATCAAAATTGCTATTCATTGGCTCTGACAAATCAACAATTTCCTGAATTTCAGTTGCACCGATTGGCAGTCTATCATCAAATGTAAGAGAATCGTAAAAATCTGAAAATATCCCCTTCGTTGTAGAGAGGGATGAGATAAGAAAAGAGTTTCTTGTGTTCTATTCAAAACTCGCACGATAGGTGGTACTCCTGACTCATCTGCACCTGTTAAGTCTAATAATGGTCTGCTCCCTTTCCCGTCGAAATTTCCTACTTTCAAGAAAAATACTTTTTCTGTTTTCCATACAAAAAAAAAAATGTCATTTGAAGAAAAAAAAATCCAAATTTTTTCTAATACAAGCTAATAAGTTTTTTTTCCAACTGATGATATAATTCGTTAAATCGGGGTTTATTATTCGTTAACAGGGGTTTTTGCCTTCATTTTAATCGGGGAAAGAGAAAAATTCGTTAAATCAGGGTAAAAGAAACTCTTAATATTACTCTTACTTAAAGTTTTTTTTTTATCAGTTTAGAAAAAAATGTATCCACTCATAAATAAAATTTTAAAAAATTAAAAAAAACATAATAAAATGAAATTAACGTCTTTCATGAACGAAATTAAATCATTGCAACTGACTTATAGGGTAACATCTCTGATTAATTTCCAGATCTTAAATGTGGACTGGAAAAATCAATTAAATCTGGTTATCCCCTCAGTGTCAAGAAAAAAAAACGCGCATTCGAGTTTTTATTTTATTATTCTTCCATAACTTTTTTGTTCACTATGTGATGGATGTCACAAGCTCTGGTGTAACTTAAACTGAAAAGAAAATCGCGCCAAATCAACGCCAAACTAAAAGTACTCGATTGATTTGACAGACAAATTTTAATACCTCTCAATAGATGGTAGCACCAGTCGCTTCGAAAGAAAATTTCATCTTGCACCCCCATGTGTGATTCTTTTATTCCGGCTCTTTCCTATTTATAGATATTTTATAGGACATAGGAGCTATGTTGTTACATTTGTATCCATTTTTAACAGAAATTTTTTTCTCATGTAGATATGAAATTTTTTAAAATTATTTCTTCAACTGCTTCAACTTCAATTTTTATTTTCCCAAGTATTTATTTTTTAAAATTTTTTTTCTCAAAAAGAATTATATATATAAAGTATAAAGTTAAAAAATTGAAACTATTCCGAGAGCGAATAGCCTATGTTTTACTATCTTTTAGTGCATAATTTAAGGATACAGAAATAATGAATGATAAAATTAATCTGACAATTATGAGTAGTTAACGAATTCGGGTAACTATAATGTACTTCTTCAATTATATCTACAAGAAAAAAAATTATTATAAAAGTGTGTTTACACATATGATTTAACAATAGAAATAATAGTAGTTCTTAAGTTTATTTTGTTAGGAATACTTATATTTTCATCAAAATGACTGATTTTTCACATGCTTAATATTATGTATACAAATAAATTTAGGTAGTTCCTAAGAATAAAAAAAAAAAAAAATGCAGCTAATTTTATAAATGACGTTATATACATTGATTTTATCATGCATTAGATCCAAATAAAAAATTATCTAATATATTTATAATTTTAATACTTTTTATGAATCAGCCGGATATATGTTATGAAATCTTGTAAGATTAATTTTGTTTTATTAACTACACATTAGAGTTAGAAAACAAATTACCGATATAAAGCGTTACATTTTTGAACCATGAGAATGATATCTGAGCTAATACATGTTTTCTAAACTTTTGCACTGCAACATGTATTGAATTTGAGATTAGGTTACCCCCCCCCCTCCAAATAAAGCACAACACTCCTCCCATTATCATTGAAATGTGTTTTCAAGATGCCAAGTTTTTAGAAACCCCTTATTTATACTGGAGTGCTTGCTGCGTAAAATAACTGAGCAATGTAGCATGTGAAACTCTGACGAGTGAAAAATTTGATGCATCATCTCAGCCTATCTAGTAGTTGAATATTCACAGGGTGAACCAAAAGTTTTGCCCTGATAAATATTTTTCGAGCGCTCAAACTATTATAATTAGACATGTTTGTCTGGATACACATTGTAAGTACTATTATGAGTTTTTAACGTCAGTAAATTTAAACATGTGCCCCTTTTGGTAGTTCGGAGAGTGTAAGCGGTATTCCAGTTTCGGCCTAGTGTTCTTCAACATGTCTTGAACTTTATAAGCATGTAACCTTCTAATTTTAATGAAGAATTCTTACCAAACTTGTTCGCTATATTTGTAGTTCACTTGATGCTTCATTAGTTAACTTAGTGCGATTCGATAACGTGTTCAACAGTTGCTTCACGAACATTAGGCCTGCCACTCCTAGAAAAACCCTCAGAGCTGCCTGTTTCTTTCAATATCTCATACTATAACCTTATTGATTTTGTACAACAGATGTTTACTTCTATAACATCGAAATTTACGCTGAACATTAATGGGCGATTTCGTTTCAGGAAACTAAAGGACGCATTGGGCAAAAAATGGTTTCTTCCTTACAAACGTTTTCCTGAATCACTTTTGAAGGAGCTATCGCGTTCTTTGCCATACACACACCTAAAATTGACTTATCCAATGATATAAAAGTTACATTATTTTTTTAAAAGGTTATTTAGAAATGAATTTTTATCTTCAGATCGAGACTTTTGGATCATCCTGTACATTCTAAGAACATTTGAACGTCATACAATAGTCTCTAAAATGTTTTTTCATTGTTTAACGCAGCGATACTCAACCTGTGGCCCACCGGCCTTTTCTGAGTAGTCCGGTCAGAGCCTATTGCACTTCAATTACTGGAGAACAATTTACTAAAAATTTAGCGGGAAATTCTATCAATCAAGCAATCAAATATATCGATTGGTTTTTTTTAACAGTAGAATGTAAGCAAGAGACTTGGTCATAGATGAAAGGAAATAGAAATTATCCTATAACTCAGTAAGAAAATGCATACAAATAAATATTTTTCTACATATGTTTGATCGAAAAGTTAATATGATATTAAAATAAAAGCTAAAAATGAGTTTTAATATTTTGATCAATTTTTTGCTTTGTCCAATGTTGCGTTGGGTTTTTTATAGTGTGTTCGTTCCATTATCCGCACGTTGCGGCCCGCGGGAAATGCCTGTCATGTGTATAGGACCTGCGTGAAAATACCTGTCATATGTATGCGGCCCGGTGAGAAAAAAGGTTGAGTACCCCTGGTTTAACGCATGCGTATTGCGTAACCTGTGAAAAGGAAAAACTGCTTATTTCCCGTACGGTATTTAAAGTAAAAATTTAATGCAAACAATATTTAAATGACGTTTAGAAAAATTAGATTTTTTTAAAAAAAAATTACTAGTTTATTTTTTTAAAAATCTATTCCAGCACGCATGTCTCAACTGTATTATAATTACTTTTTAATGAAACAAAGTGATTATACAATCACTAGAAGCAATGAAGCGTTTAATAACTTTCCGCCTCTCTGTGAACCTTTTGACCTTGTCTTTAAAATAGATCACGATCGATCAGCTTTCTATATTTGGATATTATTAGAAACTATGTAGCCGGGTTATTACAATGTTATTCAATTATTCTCCACTGTTACTATAGATATCTTTAATTTATAAACATTAAGCATTTGTACTTCCAGTTCGATATCCGTATGTACCTGTAGCTTGCATGAAATAAGAAAATATTAGATTGTATCGTTGCGCAGTTCTTAAAGGAATAACCAAAAGCGAAGGAAATTAAGAACGGATGACATTTATTTTGAGTTGAAATAAGAGGTCTCAGGGGTGTTAACTTCGTCTCGTAGGGAGGAAATATACAAACAATTTTCAAATAGATATAATTCTTTGAAATTAACATTAAATAATTCGAATCTTTTACATATTATTTATAAAGAAGAATGAGGTTTCAAAAAGTACATAATGTTTAATATATAATCATAATTTAAAAAATTATAAGCATATGAAATTAAACATTTCTGAAATAAATATTAAGAAAATTTTACGTTGTGTATATTATTTTCTAAAATAGTAGTCTTTGATATATAAACTTTATAGCATTATAAAGTGTACCCTACTCTTTAAATCATGCTTAATTTTAGTATTATATATTTTTTGTATTTCAAAATATTTGAAAAATATTGAAATTAAAATTTTTTAAATGTAACTTCATTTTTTAAAAAGTATAATTTATAATTTTATTTATATAAAAATAGCTACAATGTAATAAGGATTCATTTAACTTTACAAATCAACTTACTGTTAGTAAATGGAGCTACTATTTTAGAGAATATACGTAACGTAAAACTTAATATCTCTTACAGAAATGTTTATTATTTTCATATACTTATAACTTTTTAAATTACGATTACATTTTAAACATTTTCCACCCTTTTGAAACCTCATTCCTTTATAAGTAATGTGTAAGAGATTCGAATTATTTAATTTTAATTTCAAAGAATTATATCTATTTGAAAATTGTTTATATTTTCAGCTCCCGAGACCCCATAAACGAAAAAAAAAAACTTACTAAAGAAAAGATGAAAAGAATGTATAAATTGATTGGATTTAACTCCCAAATGGGAAATGAATCTTTTATAGGGATATTTTGAAACAGAATACTGATAATTAGGGACTTTTGTCCCTTAAAAGTAAGAGGAACAGGGCAAATTTTGTTACCAAGTAGGCAAAACAAGGTAAAATGAGTAAAATAACACATCTGGCTAAAAATGATAGATTCGGGAGCTCTCTGTTATATACTGAGTGAGTGAATGATTATTAACGTCGCACTGTTCAGCTACACGAGGGCGTTTGGCGATAGACCTCGTAATTTTGAACCATGGTCAAGTGACGCGGACGACACCTGAGCTGGCACCACCTACTCTCCTAACTACCTGTAATATGCTGATATGGATATTGAGAATATTTTCAAAATAAATGCTAAAATATAATCGTGATGTTAAAAAATATTTAATTTAGCTAATTAATCAAAGTTTAGAAGAAGGTCAGTACTTAAGATTTTAATACTGGCTATAAACACATACCATTCTAAATTAAGAGCGAATTAATTAATGTTTTGTAAAAAAAAGCAAGATTAGGAATATTTTTAAAAAAATCAATTTTCGACAGTATCTGTGTTTTTAATAAAACAGTTTCAAAAGAGTCTTTAGTTTCAGTAAATTTTGAAATCTTTGTGTAATAATTTTAAAAAAACTGAATTATTTGAAATTTTAATGTGTTTTACCATAAAAAAAATTAGCTTAAGAAATATTCATAGTCTTTTCACGAATTCAATTTAATTCAGAGGTTTATAATAGAATGAAAATAAAATGCTAATAATATCAATCTGTGGTGGTCATAGCAATAGCATATAATTTAGATACAAAACGGTACAGAGGTGCGCGAAGTTATCGAACGCATCATAAACTACTAAATACAATTTTTACTACCCCCCCCCCCCATTTGGAGACTTAATGCAACATATTTTTGTAGAATATATATAAATATATATCGTGCATTTTTTGTCTGCGTAGTATTTACGAAATGGTAAAAATTTCCTGTGTCTCGATAGCTTACTAGTCATAGCATTTCTGTAATTACAAAAATTCAGGTTCAGTTCCACATACCGTAAAATCCAGCGTATAACGCGGCGCACCTAAACTTTCATGCTGCATTTTTGAATTTTTAGGTATATTCTCCGTATAGCACGCCCCCCATTTTTTACGAAGAAACCTGAAAGTACATGCGCAATGCTCTTATGTTTTGAAGTCATTTTATTCGAAGTATTATTCAAAGCTTTAGGAAAAAATAGCATACTTTTAAAATTATAACCCTTTAAATTCATATGGAATGATATTTCTTTTAAAGAAATAGTATTTTGATATATGTATAATTCTAATTTTTTTCTATATTCATCTTTTTTTTTTAAATTTTAAAGCTCTCATTTTTGTACCCGGCATATAAAGCGCACCCGTAAATTTGGATTTTCTATTTGTGTAAAAAAAAGTCTGCGTTATACTCCGGATTTTACGGTAATTGTTTTGAATTCATAACTGTGAGGAACTAAATATTAAATCTTCTGAACTGTAGATATACTTTATAATCATTGAATTATTTCACAGCTGTTTTAAAATCTAGACCCATGACAACTAACCTATCAAAATTTCTATCCTCAAAAAAAAAAAATCTTTCCAATCGAGTTCACCTTAAATCTTCTTATCAGTCGTGTGGAACGAACATCTTTGAAAACTCTTCGAGAAAAAGAAGTCTAATAATGGCTGTAGAGGTTCTATTCTCCCTACTTTAAATACAAAAATAAAATTGTCCGCTCGATTTAAGCGAGCAAAAGAAAAACTCTTTACTGAAATAACTCGGATGGTCTTGAAAAGTGCCGTTTTTCCTTCTGGGAAGCTAGATTTTAAGTATCAAAACTCAAAGCTTTTCAAAAAATATCGGTTGGGATGCTTTGCAAGACGAGTGTTGCGATATTAGTATCGCATTCTCTCTCATTGAGTTGTCGTATACGAGTAAAAAGCAACACACACATTTTATTACATTCTATACTTTAAAATCACAAGAAAGCAAATTTAAGATAGATTTAACGAGTGAAGAAGAAGAATCTTTGACGTAGTATCTATTTTATTACAAGATCATGAAGTGAAAGAATTCTAGAATTTCGGGATCACAGTAAAATTAATTTTCCCTCATTTTAAGTATGTACAATTTTTAATAAAGAGCATTAATAACAATGTAAAACTTAAAAAAAAATTGTTTGGTGCAATTACTGCCCCGAAACGAAAAACTCAACAAAGTATCTTTTATCCAGTTTAAAAACAAGGAAGCACGTCCACTATAGTGTCAGCTGAAAGAAGTAATTTGGTATAATTGGCAACAATCCAGGTCAACCCCGTAAGAAACATGGGGTGTATTTCTTATAGGTGTAAGGAATAACTGATTAAGTATTCATAAATTGTTGATCTTTATAATCTAGTACAATTTTTATAATTTATTATTAAGGAGGCTCAAACTCATTCTCTCTTCGAAATTACTCATTAAAAATTAAAGGTGACATCACAACAGATAAAAATATTAAGACATATTAGTCTTTTTTTCGAAGGATCTGCAGGCATGTCTAGTTATTTTGTTTTACATTTGTCATTTTATGGTATTATTAGAGCACGATTACTAGACACATTATAAGTTTTCGTTCTTCTCATAACAATTGGTATTGGTGATTTGATTTGAGTTTGATTAACATCACGCGCGCACACTCTGCGAGGGCCATTTGTGAGGAAAATCATCAATATTATATTGGCGGAACTCCTCTTAAGTGTAAGCACAAAATAAAACTACTAAAAAGGTTTAAAATAAGTTTTTTTTTTTACAATTTCAGTGTAAAACTTTGAAAATTATAATTTTATTTCTTTTAAATCTGTAGACTGCCTTTGAGTAGGTTTAAAATCCCCCAAGTGTGTTAATCTATACATACAAATAAATAAAATTGAAGTGTCTGTTTGTAATTTCAAATTAGCAGCTTTTTACTTAATGCACTAAAAGTATATACGGTACTCATAACAAAAAACCAATTTTTAAAATTTTTGTCTGTCTGTCTGTTTGTTCCGGCTAATCTCGGAAACGGCTGGTGCGATTTTAAAAAATCTTTCACTAATGGAAAGCTACATTAACGGGAAGTAACATAGGCTATATTTTATTCCCGTATTCTTACGGGAACGGAAACTATACGGGTGAACGTGAAACTGAATGCCAAGATGAACGCCAAATTGAACGCCAAGCTGAGCTAATGAAGTCGTTGTTTTGGTTAATGGCGACCAGTGCTCTTCATGAGACATAATAGTGTTACGCGCACATGATAATACGCTGACACGTGCCATAATTTTTTTTATGATAGTTATCTCACTGTTCAGTTAAGTAGAGCATAGGCGGTTTCGGATGCACTTTTAAAAATAATAAATAAAGGCTTCATAAGCAAAAAAGCAATGCAAGAAACAAAAAATTGATAAGTTTTACGGTTAGTTTTAATCCTTTCTTTTTTTTTTATTTACATTTTTAGTCACATTTAAACAATAGTTATTATAATCCCAATCTATATCTATACAAATAAATAAAATTGAAGTGTCTGTTTGTAATTTCAAATTAGCAGCAATTGTTTGCGGGGGCTTAAGGGGCGTTAGAAATTCCGATTTTTAAGTTATTAGACGTACAGTCTTGAAACTTAGTAAGTAGATTCCTCTCATAGGGTAGAGATACGCTACAAAATGGGTTTCGTGAAAATTGCCCTCAAGTGGCGTTGCGGGACTTAAGGGGTGTTATAGATAATTATTTCCATTTTTAAACTATTAGACGCACAGTCTTTATATTTGATAAGTAGATTTCTTTTATAGAGTAGAGATCAGCTATAAGAAGGTTTTGTAAAAACAGACCTCTAAATGGCGTTGCAGGGGATTTAGTGGCGTACTAGATAAATATTTTAGTTTTTAAACTACTTCACCTCCCTGCTTGAAAATTGGTAGGAATGTTTCTTTCATGGAGTAAATATCCGCTACAAAACAGGTTTGGGAAAAATTGACCCCCAAGGGGTGTTGCGGGGTGTTAAGGGCAGATATAAATAATTATTTCTATTTTTAAACTATTAGACGCACAGTTTGAAATTTGGTAAGCAGATTCCTCTCATAGGATAGAGATACACTACAAAATGTGTTTTGTGAAAATCGACCCCTAGGCCGCGTTGCGGGGGTTCAAGGGGCGTTATTGATAATTTTTTTTGCATTTTTAATTTATTGGACGCACAGTCTTCAAATTTTGCTAAGCAGATTCCTTTCATAGTGTGCAATTCCTCTACAAAATGGGTTTTGTGAAAACAGACCCAGAAGTGGCGTTGCGGGGGCTCAAGTGGCGTTATAGATAATTATCCCCATTTTTAAACTATTAGACGTACAGTCTTGAAATTTGATAAGCAGATTCCTTTCGTAAAGTAGAGAACCGCTACAAAATGGGTTTCGCGAATATGAACTACCAAGTTTAATTTCGGGAGATTAAGAGGCGTAATTGATTTTTTCCATTTTAAACTATTTGATCATCCTGCTTGAAAATTGGTAGGCATGTTCCTTTCATGGAATAGAGTTCCTCTAACAAAGAGTAAAACGAAAATTGACCCCCAAGGAGGGTTGCGAGGGGTCAAGAGGAGTTACAGAAAAAGATTCATGTTTTTAATTGTTAGACCCATATACTTGAAATTTGTTAAGCATGTTTCTTTTGTTGAATAGGGATCCACTAAGAATGTATTTTAAGCAAATCAAGTTCTTGGGGTGTGCAGGGGGTTACTGGGACGTATTGACGAAAAAAATTACTTTTTTCGAGCTACAAGGACTATAATAATGAAATTTGGTTTGCATTTTTCTTTTGTTGAGTTGAAATCCGCTAAGAGCGGTTATATTGGAAAACGGCTCTCAACGGGATTACGGGGATATTGATAGTAAAACTTTTGTTTTTTTCCCTGTTAGATTTAGACTTGAAATTTGGCTTGCATGTTTAATTTACGGAGTAGAGATCCACCGAAAATTGGTTTTGCGGGAATCCACTTGGTTTTTGGGTTACGAAAGAGCAAACATCATTCTATGCTTCAATTTTAGAGATTTTTAGAAAACACAAATTAGATGAGTTCTGCCCCTTTTTTTTTATCAACAGGCGACAGTTACAGGTATAAGTATATTTTTCAATACAATCGAATTCTTAATGCTGGACTTAGATATCAATAATTTATACATATATATAAGCAGTAAAAATTTATAAAACATCATGAAATTCCCAGCGAAGCGGGCGGGTAACAGCTAGTTCTTTAATACTGATCCAAAATAGAAAATTGGTTCCAAATAATTGCAAATACTTTTCCCCCAAGGTTTTTAACATACAATCATTTCTCAAGAATATCACAACACATATGAAAATGATCTGTGAAGACTCAATTTCGACTCCTCATGTCTGAATCTGTGCTTTAATCCTCATTTCATTCCCTAGTGATCTCTGTTGCCTTGAACTGTTCTTAATTTCGATGTGGGCAGAGTTTTGTGTTCGAGGGTTTTTTACATGGCTTAAGACGGTCTGATCCTGATATTGTTGGATGAACCAGCATCTTTACAGACACCTACGTCAAATGACGCAATTAGACCTTCAGATAGGACACAGCAAGGTCAAGAATAGGACACCGAGAGTGATTGTATAAGCTAATATAATCCTTCAGAATAACACTCTAGTCCGACTAACCATTGGTGCAATCTATGGGAGATTTCAAAAGTTAAATCTCTAAGGAGCTTAACCACACTTATGTCAATCAAATGACATTAACGTCAGTTTTTCGTGATATCGCAAATGCTTTAATGCTTTTTGAAGCAATAAGCCTTATTAAATCGAACACATAGGACATACCAAGGTTAAGAGACAGGACAGTGGGCTGAATAGCATGTAAACTACTGTAACCCTACTGAACAAATCATAAGTCGGGCTAATCACTGTCGCGACTTGAGATTTCAGTCAATATGTCCACAAGTCAGAATTATAACGCCAGCCAAATGACGCAGTTAGCGTCATTCTTTCTTAATATTGTCTTTAATAAACTTTAAGCAACGAACTGAATTATTTTTTTTAAAAAATTCAATCAGACACGTGTGAGACTCAATTCTTATAGCAATTAGCTATGCTCGACAGGTTCATTCTACAAAATGTTTAGCTGCTAATACAACTTCATTCTCGTGATTTCAAATATCCATAGAAATATAAAAAAATTTGATGATCAAAGTTAACAAATATTACTCGGATCGAGAAGGACCCCGATTGATACGAAAAAAATTTCTATTTATGGTCATTTTGAATATGAGGACCACACCTGCTTGTGAAAGGATATCCAATGCACAAACCAGCAAATTCATGAAGGTTATGGAGAAAATTGGAGATTCATTTAAAACAGAGCTTATATACTTGTATATATAATCGTTCACTAAGAGGGAGTTATTTTTTTACAAAAACCTTAACTGCAGTATTATATTTTCTATATATAACGAGAAACACATATAGCCTAAGATCATCTGCTAACTTAAAGAATGCGGATTTTAAAACTATTTGAAATTAAAAAGAAATAAATATGCGACTTGTGTTTCACACATCTTATGTTGTGATCGTAGACTTTTCATCGTCTTTTTTTACTTATAAATTAGGATTTTTTTAATTTAAAAAATTTAAATTACACTAAAATCAAACCTTGCAGTAAAAAAAATTAAAATTTTCTTTTGCAAAATTAAAATTTTCTTATCAAATGATTTTCCGAAGCTCTGCTGCTATAGTTCCAGTGAAAATAAATCAGCAAAAAAAAAGAAGAAAAAGAACATACCACCCGCGAGTGTGTGAAAATGCAGATTCTTTACATCAAACAAGCAGCGTTAGTACTAGTATTACTACGATACTTCATTATCAGTAACTAACAATGATTCATAAGGCTGGATCTATAAGTGAGGCAGTAAGTTTTGACTCACGGTAACACTGTCTGTATGGGTGAAGGTCAGATGACTGCTTCAGCAGATTGCCCGTCAAAAATCAATATTTATTTCATATTTTAGAATGAAAAAACAAGCAAATGTTTTTCATCCGGTAAAAATGACTTTCACTTTGATTGAAATTATAATTCGGATGTCAAAAGAGATTTTCAAAAGCAAGTTTATTTAATTTATAACCTAATTTATTTAATTTTGTCACAAAATATAAAATAAATGTTAAGTCTGTTCATAAATTCTTTTAAGAAAGTTATATATGATTTTTGAAATTTTACATTTTTTGTATGATCAAAAAGTGATTTTTAAAAAGGTTAACTATTTTTTAATGAAAATAGTTGTGTTGTTGTCGTGTCCTTCCCAGCCTGAGACAGGTTGAAAGCCAGAGTCTGTGACAGGTTGGACTTCTAAGCGATAGATGGCATGCAACCTGTTTGAGGCAATGACACAACAACAACCATTTTCATTAAAAAAATAGTTAACATTTAAAAAAAATAGTTTTTCGATCAAAAAAACTTTTTTTTATCTTTTCTGAGTGAGTGAATATTAACGTCTCTATTTTGCTACACGAGGGTTTTGGGCGACGGGTCCTCGTAATTTTGAATCACCGTCAAGTGACGAGGATGACACCTGAGCTGGAACCCCTTCTAACTCCCCCCCCCCCGGGAGGACGTTTGAGCGACGACATATTTAACGTGCATTGGCCCACTCTGCACAGTGGCGTTTCAGCAGTACTAGGCTCGAACTTACGTCATGCCCCAGTCATGAGTCCATTACCTTGACCCCTAGGCTACCACAGCCAAATATCTTTTCTGAGAAACAGCCAGTTGAACAATGTTATTCATGTTATCTTTAAAACTTCACGTTTCAAATAAATTAATCGAAAAAATAACTCATGTACAAAATAAAAATTACTACAAGGCTCTTAGAAACACTTGAGGCATGTCAAAGTTATGGAAATTTTGAAAATCATAGAAGTATGAGAAATAATTTTTTTCCCTTTCAATATAAATTTTTCTCTCTATAGTATTTTCTACGAACAGAAAGAACTTTCATAAAAAAGTGACTTAAATTCACATTTAGCTATGTTATAATGAAAACGAAAATATTTTAGGAAATAAAAATTTTGCAGATGCTTCACAGGAAAAAAAGCAAATACTTCTCGGCAAATTCAGACGGTGGCTTTCAAGCGCACAGAATTTGATTTCAGTAATGTCAAGATAGTTTAACAAAGTTTTTAAAAAATTTCAACTAACCTAACAAAAGTTTCACCAAAACGGAAAAAAAAAATCTCTGGATATATTGCAGACACCTAACAACATACAATTTTAGCTAATTTAAGCTACAACGCAAGTCATGCGTTACAACAGAAAGAAGAGATTCATGTTTAAAATTAACCAATGGAAACGTATGTTTCTCTCTTCCACGTATATATATAGATAGAGAAATACACAATTAAAAATATTAATACCAGCAAAAATTTCATTTTTAGGCTTGGAATTTTTGGGAAGCGTGTGTCGTCATCTGGAACTAATATTTTTATTATAAAGAAAAGAGATCTCGCAAGAATGTGTGTGCGCATCTGGACGCTCTGCAACGAAGTTTTAAAAAATATATCGAAGAAATGTTTTGGGTTATTTTCCACTTGGAAGACTTCTAGACGTTTATTTAGAGTATGAAAGTGCGTAAGATAATTTTATTTATATAAAGCTCTGCTTGCATATCATTCTATTTCTATTAAAAAGCCGAATTTTTTAAAATGAAGTAGTTTAAAAAATATAATATGTGTGTGGTTGTGTGTGTGTGTGTGGCTGGTAGATTTTATTGGCAAATGACCATATATAGCCAAATGGGGGAAACACTTATTCAGTTCAAGAAAAATTATCACCCATCTGGTATAGTAGTTAGTGGCGTTGACTGCTGTGTGTGTGTGCCGTAGGGCATGGGTTCGAGTCCCAGTGAGTGAGTGAATATTAACGTCCAACTGTTCAGCTACACGAGGGTTTTTGGGGACGGTCCGCGTAATTTTGAACCATGGTCAAGTGACGCGGACGACACCTGAGCTGGCACCCCTCTCCTAACTACCACACCACACCAACGGGAGGACGTTTGAGCTCTCGACAGATTTAACGTGCATCTCTCCCCTACACGGCGGGTCTTCAGTGGTACTGGAATCGAACTCATGACATGCTAGCCCCGATCCGATGCCTAAACCACTTGGTTACCGCGGCCACATTCGAGTCCCAGAGAAGTTATGGTTGTTTGTAAATGTATGTTGCCCCTGTGTGGCATGGGGGTACTCTAAATATTCGTTGAGCCGAAAGTTCTCTTGAGAGGTTGGAAGGAAAAAAAAAAGAGGTGGTAGGAATCTGACCACCCCTTACGGTGTTCTCCCTCAAAATTGGAGTAGAGCAGAGCCAAACCATCCCGTCATCCGTGTGGTGTACAAAGCTGCGGCTAAATATTGATGTAAGACTAGCTTCTTACCACGATGAATTAAGTGGGTCTCGATCTGACACCGCGGTTAGGTGTCATCTAAAACAACGAGAAAAATTACTATTGAGTCTGTAAATGCAAGAAAAGGCATTGAAAGGACAGGAGCGAAGTGGAAAAATAATGAAAGATCTCTTAGGTATCTCGCGGAGGCGTCATCTATATTTATAAAATATAGTAAATCTCATGGGAGAAAGTAAAGATAAATCAAATATCTCGAGATCGTGAATCGACTTCTTGCTTTATCGGAGATGACAATGCCTTTAAGAGATATCTTCCAATGAAAAAATTTTAAAGTAATATTAATTTGATTTATTTTTTCTTAATATCGCATCATACCAGATTGAGAGAGAGAGAGAGGAATTAGGGTTATTTCCATCATACTTATTATTAGCCAGAATTAGACATTTGAACTTCCATGCCATGTCATTGCTTTGAGATCTCCCGATTTATTTAACAACCACCCCTTCCATTTTTCTTTGTAGTGATGTTTTGAGGGGTTTGAAATTTCCCCCATAGCTAATCACCAAGCCTCGTCCTATTTGACGCATTTAAAAATAAACAATTTTTTAAAAAAAAAACAACCTATAAACACAAAAAACAGTTGTTGAATACAAATTGTGTGTTTTGGATCTATGCAGTGAATAAGTCACGACGGTGTTCTTATATGACTTTTTCTCAAGTGACGAAGAATCTCTTCGATATTAGTATATTACTCCCAAATTCTGAACAATATTTGAAGGGGTCACGGTAGTCTAGTGGTCAAGGTAACGAACTCGTGACTGGCATGTCATGAGTTGGAGCCTAGTACCACCGAAGACCCGCCGTGTAGGGAAGCGATGCCCGTTGAATCTGTCGAGAACTCAAACGTCCTTCCGTTGTTGTGGTGTGGTAGTTAGCAGAGTGGTGCCAGCTCAGGTGTCACCCTCGTCACTTGACCATGATTCAAAATTACGAGGTCCGTCGCCAAAAGCCCTAGAGTAGCTGAACAGTGCGACATTAATATTCACTCACTCGCTTAGTGAGCACTACAAGAGGGTATAGTGGCTCTGTTTAATATTCAATGTAATTATTTTTAATGTGCAATATGCGTAGAGACAGAGCTTATGGAGCAACGTGCGAAATAAAGCAGTACGCACGTTTTAACTTGTGTTTCTCGGAATCGGACCTTTTTGTTCAAAACTGAACGAAATTTGGGGAGGGTGGGATTGAATTTAGCCTAGAGAGTAATTTTTATTTATATATAAATAACAAAAATGTTTTAATGGTTTTCAGTTAAGAGTTGGGCAATATAAAAGTACAGAAAGTCCCACAGTGCGCTAGTTGAGATCCAAAAAGCAGGCACAGTTAACTCCGTAATGTATGCGATCGAGTTCATTCGATCGCACTTCACTGGCCAAACTGCACAATCGAGATAATTCCAGCGAAGTCATTTTATGGTGTTATAATTTTGACTTTCGTATACAAGTGTGATCCCCGTCTGCACTCGTAAGACTGTCTGCGATCCGTCATCGTGGTTTCGTAAATTTACATGAAATTTATAGGAAATTTAGATAAATTTTATAAAAAGTATTCTCTTTCATTTGCGAGATATCATTTGGAGCGCGCGCATATGTTTTGTATACAAAAATTGAGGTGAAAAAAAAATTCAGATTTCAGAAGCAAATTAGTAGATGGGGCAACTTATAAAGTTCTCTCAGAGATAGAAATAAAAAAAAAATCGGGTAGACCAAAATCTTCTGGAATTTCACGTCTAATGGGACGTAATTTTCCCAGTAAGACAAAATATCATACAAAAGAAAATTTCGAATATTTTTTTTAAAAAAATATATACTATTTTTAATATTTCTGTTAAAAAAGTATAACTGATTATATTTACTGAAAAAAATGTTTTTTCGAAAAGAGCTATTCGAAAAGAAAAAAAAAAAAATAAAAGTTGATGCACACATGCAAGATTGCAATATTCGGTTCATATCTGCAATGTGGATCAAAATCCAAAATTAAAATAAAATTTTTGATTGGTTTTATTTTTTTATTTTTGGTCAAAAGTTCTAAAATGCGTTTTCTGAAACAAACAAATAAAAATTCGGATTTTTTTCTGTCTTTTTTTTATAAAAAAAATAAGCTTGCATTGAGGAATTAAGTGGACTCGCAAAATCTTTCTAAAATGATCAATGGAATTTCTTTTTATTCCATACACAATTCTGTGAGAGAATTGGTAACACACCTGAATCTCCTCCCCTCCCTTTGCGAGACCATGGAATAGAAAATATACCAGTTCTATTTTTTTTTTTTTTAATCATCAGTTAGAAAAATAAATTTCAAACGTTTCTCGGATAAGTGTTTTGTGTGGATTCACAGACTGTTTACATTCAACTCGTAGATTATTCTCCCTATTTTCGATAGTTTAAAACCGGCCCTTTAGGTCTCGTCCAGTATCTTATCTATCATTTCCCTCTTCATCAATCATGTGGAACAACTTTGAAAAAGTCCAAAGAATAGAACGCTCTCGAAATTCTTTTATTTTCTTAGGTCAAACATCAAAGAAAAAGCGACAGGTAAATGGCATTTTTCAAAATTTCAAAAGGAAATTCTTTATTTGAACTTTGTTAAGGACTCCAATAGCAGAACAAGACAGAATCCTAGAGTACAAAAGAATTAGATTGAATTTTTAAAAAAAGCTTCAGTACAGTAGATTTGATTTCGTTAATAAAAAAGGTAGATAGATAGATTTGATTATTTAATTTACCTCGAACTGGGAGGCAGCATGAAGTCTTATTTACGAAGGGCCTCGTAATTTGAACCATGGTCAAGCGACGAGGAACGACACCTGAGCTGGCACCCCCTTTCTTAACTACCACACCAACGCGATGACGTTTGAGATCTCGATAGATTTAACGTGCATCGCTCCCTACACGGCGGGTCTTCAGCGGCACTAGGCTCGAACTCATGACACACCTGCCATGAGTCCACTACCTTGACCACTAGGCTACCACGGCCACAAAAATTGTTTTTAAAAAAGAGTTATTGCCAGTACAGATGCAGAAAATAAGAAAATGATATTTATTAGTAATGAAATATAAATTTTAGAAAACTTGAAGGTTTCATATTTATTACTTTAAATTGAAGCGATAGATAATTTCAATAATAAATTATAGTTTAAAAAAAACTTAAAAACACCATTTTATAGTTAATCGAACTTTGTTGTAACTTAATCTTTTAGTCGCCAAATCTGGAAGTAGTCACCAAATCTAGAAATGGTATCTGAAATGAGTTGCCAGATGGGATCTGAAAATGGGAAATCGTTAATCCCGATGATCCTGATCAGGACAATGGAACAAAATTATTATATTATTGTATTGCCATCGGTCCTGGACAACTGAGCAAAATTTTGAATTAATCTGACCTTTCAAAGTGGGTAAAAATTGAGCTCAAAGATTCCGTTACATACAAGTGAAACTTATAAAAGGGTCTTAAAAAGATCAGCTTCTGAGTGAGTGAGAGTTATATTAACGCCACTATATAAAGCAAGATGAGGTCTATTAGCGATGGTCAAGGGACGAGGATGACACTTGAACTGATACGTGATCTCCCCCAAAGAGGATCAGCTTATGATTAGTTTTCTTTTATTGACTGAGTGCATTGTGTTGTATATGAGTGCTCGAAATCAAAAGAGATATTTGAAAAAGTTTGTAAAAATACAACGCGGGTAGTTTCTCTTTGAAGGTTCTCTACTGCATAAAAATCGAATTTCATTGCAATGTATCCTTTTTGATAGATTATATATATATATATATATATATTTAAATATATCCAAAATACCTCACACTAATATAACCAAGCAAATATTCAAATCATATTAAACCTAGAGTACAACATCATATTTCAAAATTTCAATGGCGAATAAAAATAATGAATATCAACGTTTTCAAGCGAAATTAAATTGTATAAGATAAAAATTACACACACACACAAGAAGCTTGTTATGCAATATTTGCTTTACACTTTTAAAAATAAATGTAGAGCAAATTTCAAAAACTGTTAGTAATATGTAAATTCTCAATTTTATCTGAAGAATTTTAGTTACTGTTATAGAAAAATAGCTCTTTTTCCTATATTTAAAACTTTATTTTCAAAATTTCTATTTCATTTACCCTCCAAGAACTTTTTCAGCTTGAATCGACATAGTAATTGATAAAAATTTTATTATCAGATTAAATATTGTAATTTTCTTATATATTTTACTCATTGGTTTAAAAATATCCAGACATTTGATTTCCCTCCTCATTGGGAGAACCGAACCCAAACGGGTTAATTGAGATGCAAAACCAGAAGTGGACCGGAATCGATAGCCTGGTACTACGCATGTGCAGATACTTCGAATAAAGATTTTGGCGATAACTTTAAGATTCAAGTTGATTTGTGTGGAAAGTGACCGGCTGCCTTTTCAGTTTTTTTAAAAAATATTTTAACTAAACACAAAAATGCTCGCTCTTACGAAATTGCCGCATAAAAATTATTAAACATTCAAAATCATGTTTTTCATTTCTAATTGGTTACAAATAAAAAAATCATAGCGTGTTTTTAAATGTCCCTAAAATGCAGGATACGAAAGTGATTTTTAAAGTAATATCTCCAATTAAATAATTTACAGGCTATTTTTTTATTTTGAAAATTGAAACAATACTGAAATTTTTAAATTATGAATTGTCGAGCAATTTTTTTAATCAGCTGGAGGCTCCTTTTTGGATTTTTAAACGCAACAGGCTGTGTACTCAGAATTAGTAAAGATAATTTGAAAAATATTAAAAGAAGATTCAATGACAAACCATGGAGCACTATTGAGAAAAACGACTTTCAAAATCGTTTTGTTATTTAAACTTATTTTTATCATCAGTTCTCTAAATTAAATTTTATTATTTTTAAACCAAATTTTTAGCTACAGTAGCAACCTCTAGTTGACGAGGCATGGTTACGACAGTTATTGTTCCTGTAACGCCATACTTTTATTCAATATGTTTTTATAGCTTTTTCGTACTTGTATATATATTTTTTTAACAATTCTTAACAAATATTTCATGCTTAAGTTTTATGTGCTAAAATTTAACTACCTTCATGTTTGTAACTTATTAGTTTTCTAAAGGTATGAAATAAATTTTTATTTTAAAATAAAAATAAAAGTCTGGCTGAAATAAGTAAAGTAAAAAAAACTTATTAATTTCACAGTGACGTGTTCATCTTCGAGCTTATGTAAAAGGCAAACACAAATAGGTCTTGTATAGCGAATGCTTTTGAGTAAGTCTTACGGTATACGTTGAGTTCACTTCGATTTTTATTTATTTATCCGGAAGTCTCAAACTTGTGACAGTTGGTAATAAATTGGTATTTAAGTTATTCAAATATCCATGTTCGAAACATTGTGGTGTTGATAAAATCTGATCATATGTTTTCAGTTACTGCCGAACCATGACGAAGTCATCTCTGCACTCAGCGGTAGTCTTCAATATGCACTGAATTGAATTCTTCACACTGTTGGCATTCAACTTTCTTACCTTTAGAATTGATCCGGTACCGTCGTCAGTGTGAGATGAATAATTCAAATAAGATTAATGATTTGATGCGAAAGAAATCGATAATACAGCAGATGAAATAAAACATGGATCTATAGATTTATAAATGTGTTAATAGATTAGCGAATTTACGAATTACTAATAATTTGAGGATAATGGGTACGCATATAAAGTGGATTATTTCATGTGATCGGGTATTTGATAATTTATCGTAAAAAATAACGCGTTTAAAATCTATATTGAAATATTACAATTATTTACACACTATCTTTGGAAGGATGTCTCAACTAGTATATGGGCAATAAGTTGGTTATTTAATTATTTAAAAATGATTTTTTTTTCTAAATATTTCTTATTTTTTGGAGTGGACGGGGAGAGTCAATTTTTTTTTATCGAACTTTTCAAAACGAAACTTTGCAGTGATTTATCGCGTTTCGACTTTTCAGTTATTTTTTCCATCATTATTTATCGATTTTTTCTCATTACTACAGAAGTTTTCTGCATTCTTTTCTCGTTGTCTATGCGTAACTTCTCAAATTGCCATGCAGGAAACGAAATTGCAGAAGTAATTTAATATATATTTTTAGATTTTTATGACTTTTAAAAGTGCTAAATTAGTTCAATTTTAGGAAATTTTGGTTTGTTTTTTTGTTTTGAATTTAAAGTTGTATTCCTTACACGTCTCTAAATAATGCAATCAAGTGTTTTCTTTTATGTGAAAACTTAATAAGAAAATGAAAGTGCGAGAATGTTTCATAAAAACGTTCACAGTAAAAATAGTAACTTTAACATAACACTAGATGTCATAAATCGTAAGGTAATGGTATTGCTAAATATTTTTCACCGCACAATTCATTATTATTTAAGCTATTATATTTGCTATTATTTAAAATATTATATTCGTTATTATTTAAAATATTATATTCATTATTATTTTAAATATTTTACCCCCTTCACGTGTGTGATCGAGTTAATTCGATTGCGCTAAACTGACCAAACTGTGCATCATCGAGATAATTCGAGGTGAGTATTTTATGCTGTCGTAGTTTTCACACTCGAATAAAGGCGATGACCGTCTGCACTCGTGAGAATAACTGCTATAAGTTATGAATATTTCGTAAATTCAAATAAATTTTATAGTAAATTTAGATAAATATTACAAAAAGTTTCATTTGCTAGACATCAGCATCTGGAATGCATGTTTTGTTTAAAAAAATTGAGGTGTAGAAATTTAGATTTCACGAGCAAATTTGTAGAAAGACTTATACAAAGTTATAGAGCGATCGATACAAATATAAAAAAAATTGAGCAGACCAAAATCTTCTAGAATCCTACGACTAAAAGGACGTAGTTTTCCCAGTTTTATTCCACCAATATAAAAAAGAAGCTCTCGCAAGATATTGCGCTGTGTATAGAGAGTTAAAAGAAATATCAAAAGAAAAAGGAATAGAAAAAAGTTGTGTTACATGTGTAATAATTGCAATGCTGGGCTATGTGTGCTCTGCACCTTTCTCCAAAGTATATCAGACAAAAGAAAATTTTGATTTCTTTAAAAATAAATGCTTCTATTATTGTCATCTCTGGAAAGTATAAATATTTTTACTAGTAAAAACGTTTTTTTTTTTTTTTTTTGATTTTTTTTCATGGCGCAAGTTTTTTTTTCTTTTTTCGAAGCAGCTATTCGAAAAAAAGATAAAAGTCAATATACGTGCAAGATTGAAATATATATTAGGCTCTTATCTGCAATGTGGACCCAAATCGAAAATTTGATTAAAATTGATTGATTTTGTATTTTTAATTTTTGGCCAAAACATAGTTCTAAAATGTGCTTTCTTAAATAAAAGAAATTGAATTTCTTGCCGATTCTTTTCAAAATTAGTGCGCATATTAAGGGGTTAAATATACAATACTCTGTTATTTTTAAAAGAAAAATTTTAAGATGAAAAATTTAATCATATTTACATTAAAGAACATTTTAGGTTCTGATCAAAATAAATCCTATTTTGGGGGAAGGGATGTTAAAGTATTTTTAGACAAATTTTTAATGTATTCCAAAAAACAAGATATTAGAAAGGATGCCTGGATTTTTCTTGAGGATACGGAACTTAGCTTTTCAAGTATTAGGCAGAGCCTAAAAGCAGATGCGAGTCCTGTGGGCTGTAGGAAGTCTTGCAGACAGATGTATCGATCGAGCAAATGCATGCTCTGAGTTTTCTCGAAGCCCCTGAGCCTGGAAACAAAGCGTTACCTCATTTGAAGAACTAGGTTATCAAAAAAGATGTTTTAAAATATAAACAAAAAAAGAAGACAAATCCACGGGCGCCAACGGAAAATCGTGTCTTTTCGCCTTATTTCTTTCCCCAATACCGTACCTAAAAATAGATTTGGGTGCAACTTTTTCTAGGGTGTTCAGATTCATTGCATTTATGTATGAAAAATCTATCACGGAAGAGTTCTTTGTTTGGAAATATGAAATATAAAATACCACTATAAAAATATTTAAGAGACGTATTCTTGCATATTTTGATGCATGTTTTTATTACTTTTATAATGTTTTTTAAATTACGCGTTTTATGTTTTGCTTAATTTTTTTATAAAATAAATTTTTCTTTATTTTCTTTGCCCTCAGATTTTCTACGAAATATCAATTTAGATTGAAAAACTAGAGAATTATTAAATTTTCCTGAAAAATTTGGATTTCTCATTTTTTCTCAAGCTTAAAAACTGAATGTAATCCTTACTTTAAAAACACATGGTGTGTGTGGTCTCAATACCATAATGAATTAACTTACAAAAAAAATAATATTCTTTAAATTTTTTCTTAGAATTTAATTTCTGAAATTAAATGCCAATAAGATGCTTTTTTAGTTTTACTGAAGGCTTTATAATTTTTTTTTCATAGTGTCCCTTAAAAGTCTTCAAAGTTCATCCATACAACATAGACTATATTCTATTCCTATGTGCTTTTTATGCTTTTTAACCCCTTAACTACCGATTAAAACTACACGATTCGCTCCCCAGTTCCTTCTTTTTTTACATGTGCGAGCGTACGCGGTGTATTACGGAGAAAGTAAAAGCCGCAAATAAGGAAATTTTCCTCTAAAATAAATAAATCCTTCGCAAACACTGGAAAGGTCATTTTATTGCATTCCAAACCCTTCGAAATAGTTTTACATACAACAATGCAAAAAAAGATAAAAAGAATCGTATTTTGGAAAAGACGCGGAAAGATTTTGGAAAGACATACGTCCGTAATTATTTCGAAATATTAAAGATTTTCATAATTACGCTAGAACTCTACGACATAATACCCAAGAAAGCCCATTTAAAACTTATTCCGCTTTGAATTAATGTTACTCCAGAGTAGCCTTTCGAAACCGGGGGTCAACAGAAGCTTTAAGGGAGGGGATCCCCAAGAAAAAAATTATTTCCGGAGCTTATATGAACCGAGAGGTTTATAAAATAATAAAATGTCTTGGGAAAAGTCAAAAAGTTCGCAGTTGGAAGATATTTGTATTTTCCGGAACATTCCTTAAATTATTATTAATTCAACCCATATAAATTTTTAGAAGAAATCATTACTTAGAGATTAACTAATTCAGATTTTATCTGACTTTTAATTTACTTCGCACTGTAAAAAGGAACACTTGAACTATTGGCGATGGACATCGCCATTTTGAGACCCTGTCAAGTGACGAAGATGACATCTGAGCTGACATCCCATTCTTCAAACTTCTACTCCACATCAACGGGAGGACTGAGTCTTCACAGATTTAACATGCACTAGCCCCTTTATACGATGGGTCTTCGATGGCAATATGTTTAGAAACCACGAGAACAACATAAATCACGACCATGTCAATTCGGCTAGCGCAGCCCTAGTTGATTCAGAAAAAAGGAATTAAGATAGTCGTTTCACATTCTATAGTGAGTAATCGCAATCGTTAGGGCAAAATTTATTGTCTTTGTTATTGGAACCTTATTGTTCTACTGAATTACGTATCCCTAAGTATTTATACGCAGTAACGGCTCCTGAATGAGTAAGAATGCAACGGAACCTTCTCAAATAATGAAAGTAAGAATAATCATATTTACAGATTATTTTTTATGCTTTTATATAACTGTTTTCCATTCGAAACTTTCGATTTACATTTTTTATTACACAATAATACCTCGACTTACGCGAACCCAGAGTTACGCGATTTTCAAATCTCGTCGATTCGTTTTTTGTTTGAGGGGGGGGGGGAAATAAGTAAAATTGGTAATGTGCTCGAAGAAGCTGTTGATTAGCAAGGCAATAAATAAATAAATTTAAAAGTGGATTGTGATGATGTTCAAGAACTGCTGGATTTCTACAATCAGGAGCTCACAGAAATGCATGAGCGAGTGAATATTAACGTCTCACTGTTCAGCTACACAAGGGCTTTTGGTGACGGACCTCATAATTTTGAACATGGTCAAGTGACGAGAATGACCCCACGATCTGACACCCCCTTTCCAAACTACCACACCAACAGGAGGACGTTTGAGCTCTCGACAGATTTACCGTGCATCGCTGTCCTATACAGCGGGTCATTAGTGATACTGAGCTCGAACTCATGACATGCCAGCCATGAATAAAAACAAGATATTAAAGAACTGGAGTCTTTATACCCATTTCAATATGAAGATCGAATGACGGTTGGGAATTTGACAGAAGGCCTCGGGGGGGGGGTTGAAAAAGGTTATAAATTTTAGAAATAATAGACTCAAACGATATTTATTTTTTTTAACGAAACGAGGAGTAAAAAAAATATTAGCATATTACGAGGAAATTTTGTGAGAGACAAAAAAAATCTTTTAGCCGGGGTAGACAACCTTGTTGCACTTTATGAAACCTTCAACATCAAAATAACTTTGGTTTGCGATTTTGAATTTGTGTTATCCAAGATTTTATTAACCCCCCCCCCCCTAAAATATTATTTTCTTTCGTCACAGGCCACGGATAATGATTTGTATGTATTTGCATGTAAAATCATACCTCGACATACGCGGATTCGATTAATGCGGTTATCACTCAGTACCACCTATCGCGCTAGTTTGGGGTATTACTGTACTGGAAATGTTTAATTAAAACCTTTTAACAACCTACTGATAACTATTTCATTTAAGAATACATATGCATCCATGGGTCTCTATACACATAATGTTAGTGTATCTAAGTAAAAAAGTTCGGGAACCCTATGCTGTCGAGTTACTAGAGGACGTTAGAGTGGCGTGGAAGTTTGGAGGGGAATGCCAGCTCAGCTGTAGTCCTCGTCACTTGACCGAGGCTCAAAAGTATGACGTCCGTCACCAATAGCCTTCGTGTTGCTTTATAGAGCGACGTTAAACTCTCACTCAAAGTAATTTATTTTCCGTTAATAAAAATACCCCAAATAGAAAAATAAAACCTTCAAATCCTCTCAGAGAGCACTTCCTCCTCTTCTTTTAAACTCAACTGCGAAATGACATTTTTATCAGGATTTACCCCAAGACTCACTGATATAGCAAAGAATAGTTCCGGTGAAGCTCAAGTTCATCCATTTCTCATTCTTTAATATAAGAATTTAAATCTATTGGTGTTATATAGAGACAGAGCATAGATAGCAGAGGCCTCAAGTCGTACATTACACTGCTGCCGTTCGCGATTCCTTTCTTTGAAGCATGATAATGCCAAAGATCATACAGCGTGATTTGTGAAGAACACATTGAAGTTGAAACAACACAGCGTTTGTAGAGGCCAACATGTTCTCCGGACCTAACTCTTATCGAGTATGTTTGGGATTCCTCGGATGACGGACCAATGACTTCGTTTACTGTGCGGGACTTGGAGATGGCCCTTCTTGAAGAATAATGTTAAAACCCCAAAAATCTTATCGACAACTTCATCCATCCATGGGAAACGAATGTGTGGTAGTCCTAACTATTCGAAAAGAGAGTGAGGGTAAATATTAACGTCGCACTATTCAGCTACAAGAGGGCTCTGGGTGACGAACCTCGTGATTTTGAGCCATGGTCAAGTGATGAGGATGACACCTGAGCTGGTACTCTCTCCAAAATTCCACACCACACCAACGGGAGAATGTTTGAGCTTCGACATATATAAAGGCTCTCTCTGCCCAGTGGGTCTTCAGTGGTGCAGGCTCAAACTCGTGTCACGCCAGCCACGAGTACGTTACTTCGATCACTAAGCAACCACGGCCATATTCGAAGATGATGATAGATTCGATAGATGATCACACCATTTATATATTAAACATCCCGCATTTTTTTTCAAACAATATTTTGTCATTTTTATGTAACCAAATCTACTTAAAAGCATCTTTTTCATGTTTTTTACTTATTTTTTTCCCAAAGAATTAAAGCTCGGATACAATTTTTTTGTGCATTTTCTTTATATCCTTTTTATACATGTGTACTTTCCATTTCATACCCATACATAGCTGTCCCGCTTATCTTTTTCACTTATTTAATTGCTTTAATTTTTTTTAACCATGTATTATTTTAAAATTTATCGTGTTAATTATTTTAAAAGATTTCTTAACGAAAGAGAAACATCAATTTAGTATTTTATAATTGACATATTGATCGAGAAAGACTTAGTCTTTTATATTGTTTTAATACGAAAAGCTTTAAAGGAAAAGAAGAGTTTTCATATTTTAATTCATTATGAAACATTTTTAAACTTTTTGTTTCTTGCTTAGTCATTAAAATTGCCGCGATTTGACAAATCAGTAGGGAAAAAAATTATTTGCAGCTTCATTAAATGTTTAAAATTATTATGTTATCCCTGAAAATGCAATAAACGCGAAAATAATGATTTCAACATTTTCTCTTTATTTATAAAAAAGTTTTTTCGTGATGTGGTGATAAATTTATTTATAACTAAGATATAGTTAGTAAAAATGGGCCGTAAAAAAGTTGAATTTAACCGAGAGAGTGAATATTAACGTCACACACTGTTCGGCTATTCGAAGGCCTTTTGGCAAATAACGTCGTAATTTTGAAACATGGTCAAGTGGCGAGGACGACATTTGAGCTGGCACCCTCTCTCACAACTTCCACACCAACTGGAGAACGTTTGAGCCTAGACAGATTTAGCGTGCATCGCTCCCCTACACGGCGGGTCTTCAGTGGTACTAGGCTCAAACTCGTGACACGCTGACCACGATCTCGTTACCTTTATCAATAGGCTGCCACTGAATTTAACCCAAGACGAGCGTCAAGAATGAATTTTGCGAAAAAAAAGAACAAATGACGAAAGTATATGAAAGACAAAATATTTTAAAGAGATTAGACCCATAAATTACATTTTTACGATAAGAGCAATGAGTATAAACAATTGTATGAATTTTACAACGGGGGTTAGTCTACAGTTAGGCAGACAGGAGGTGCCTCCTCTAGTAATAAATAAAATAAGACTAATCAGATAATTTAGAAATGCTTTTTTTCACATTTTTTACAAATAATTGTTAGAAATGGCGTACAGTAAGTAATACCTAGACTTCAGTGGCGTAAAGGAGAATATTAGGGCCCCCCTGCAAACTCAGGCTTTGGGCCCCAAGTCAAAACTCTCACTCAGAGTAATTCATTTTCCGTTAATAAAAATACCCAAATAGAAAATAAAACCTCCAAATCCTCTGAGAACACTTCCTCCTCTTTTAAACTCAATTGTGAAATGACATTTTTATCGGGATTGACCCCAAGACTCGCTGATATAGCAAAGAGCAGTTCCGGTGAAGCTCAAATTCATCCATCTCTCATTCTTTAATGTAAGAATTTAAATCTATTGGAGTTATATAGAGACAGAGCATAGATAGCAGGGGCCTCATGTTGTAACTTACACTGCAGCCATTCGTGATTTCTTTCTTTGAAGCATGATAATGCCAAAGATCATACAGCCTGATTTACGAAGAGCACGTTTGAAGTTGAAACACAGAGTTTGTAGAGGCCAACATGCCCCCCGGGTCTAACTCTTATCGAGTATGTTTGGGATTCCTCGAATGACAGACCAATGACTTCGTTTACTATGCGTTACTTGGTGATGGCCCTTCTTGAAGAATGTAATCTTAAAACCCCCAAAATCTTATCGACAACTTCATCCATCCATGATGAGTTGAGCAGTGAGTAGGAACAATTGTATAATGGATAATATTAGGGCCCCCTGCAAACTCAGGTTTTGGGCCCCAAGCCCAACTACGTACTTAGAATCAGTCAAGCTTTGGGCCTCTTAGAATCCCTGCCCCCCGCAATGCGGGGGTGTACATTACGCCACTGCTCGACTTGGTTACCCCGACTCACGCGAACCCCGAGTTTGATGAGTGGGCAAGATTTAAAAATCGCGGGTTCTCCCCCTACCCATTACAAACTTACGTGGAATCAGTGCTAAGGCCTGACGAAATTGGTAATGTGATCGAAGAAGTTGATCTTGCCAAGCAAATGAATTCAAAAGGGGATAGAGATGACGTTCAACGACTATTGGATTCTAACAATCAGAAGTTGACAAATGACGAGCTCGTAGAAATGTACGAGAAAGTCATAGAAGAAAATGATTCTTTAGACCCAGTTCAAGCAGAAGAACAAATGACTTTTGGGAATTTGACAGAAGGCTTCATTTTTATTGAAAAATCCTTATAAATTCTAGAAAATTCAGATTCTAAAGAAGAGAGTATCTTTTCAACAAAATTAAGGAGGAAAAAAGTATTAGCATGCTACGTGGAAATTTTACGGGAGGAAAAAAATCTTTGAGTCGGCAGATTATTTTGTTAGATTTTGTGAAATCTTCTACATTAAAAAAACTTAAGTTTACGTTTTTTTTTATTTACGTTATCAAAGATTTTTTTTAAAACATTTTTCTTAATCATTATTTCCTTTAGTCTTCGAACAAGACTAAAAATAATTTACATGTATTTATATGAGAAATGATACCCCGACGCGCGAATCGGACTTACGCGGTTAACGCGGCCGCGGTAGCCTAGTGGTCAAGGTATCGGATCATGGCTAGCGTGTCACGAGCTCGAGCCCCAGTACCATTGAAGACCCGCCGTGTAGGGGCGCGATGCCCGCTAAATTTGTCGAGAGCTTAAGCGTCCTCCCATTGGTGTGGTGTGGTAGTTAGGAGAGGGGTGCCAGCTCAGGTGTCGTCCGCGTCACTTGACTGTGGTTCAAAATTACGCGGCCCATCGCCAAAAGCCTTCGTGTAGCTGAACAGTGCGACGTTAATATTCACTTACTTACGCGGTTAACACTCGGTCCCTCCTATCGCATAAGTTCGAGGTATTACTGTACTTTCTTACTGCAGTGGAAAAAAGTCTACAAAAATAGAGCATATAAGCTTAAGAGTATTTATTCGGTTTACTTAAAAAAGTAAATAAAATTTGAAAAGATCATCCAATCATCCGTAGACTCAACAAACTTGCCAACTCCCGTTCGAAGTTACAACGTAAGAAAACCCAACACAACTTGTCCCCCTACTTCATTTTGGAAAAAATATACTAAGCCAAATCATTATCGTCTGCAAAACAACCCATTTCGACTGGGAAAACCACCTTCTCGTTCGAAAAAGGGAGAGAAAAGACAAAGGAATCAGTATTTTCTCCCACTGCATGAATTTATGTAGAAACGCTTCCATGGTATTGGAACCTAAATACCCGACATATGGAAAAAATAAAGCCATTTTATCTCCTTACTTTTTAATTAGTTTCTCAAATCCTCTTTTTTTTTACGCTTATAATATAATGTATAAGTGCAACATTGCGCAAAAAATTCATCTTGCAATAGAATTATGGATCAGAGTCAAAACGGCTTTCAAACTGTTTGACAGGAACGTGATTTAGCTTTGAACAAATCTGGATGTATAAAAACTGTAACGATTTTTAATACACGTAAATGAGCCATTTATTAAAATTCTATGAATCTTTTCAGAGAGAATTTATGAGAATACAAGGAAGATTCATTTCCTCTTCGAAAAATACCTCTTGACACGGCGGGTATTCTAAAAATTTGAATTTAATATCAACATGTGGATCGCTTTCTGTTGAAAAAAGTCTTAAGTTTTGTTAATGAACGCTATGATTTGAGAAAGGTTAGCTTTCAGAACACCGTAAAATATATTCGCTTTATTTATATCTCTAAAAAGAAAGAATCTCATTTATCATTTTCGATATTAATGATGTTGAACAAACTCAATACGCATAGGATGTCAAAAGTTGATTTTGAATAAAACATAGAAATTAATTCATTAAACCTTAAAATGAATACTAGTGCAGTAAAAAGGAAAAGTATCTAAAATGGAAATAATAATTCCCATAAGTATACACAAATAAGATTTTTCACACACATTCTAGCTAAAATATTTCCACTTCATCTAATGTTTGCGATTAACAAAAGCTTCGAATTTTAAATTCACAAAGTTTTTTTTTAAATATCATTTATATCAATTATATTCTTATATGTATTAATAATACTAATTTTTTTATTTACAAAAATTTAGAAAAAAATCATAGTTGAAGTATTAAACTCCGTTAAAATATAAGCAAAGTACAACACAAGAGAAAAAAGGTTTTTGTACATAAAAATACATTGATGTATGAAGTGGAAAATAAAAGTTATAACAATTCCTTGAAAAAAAGACAAGATAACAGCATACTGCTAAAAATAATATTGAGTTAACTAAAAATTTCTCATTTTACGTGCATGTTATCATCAAGCATATTTTTTTTTTCGATTTCTTTAACCAGCTTAAAAATAAATAATCATTTTATAACTAATTTAAATTAATTTCTAATTTGATACCTTATTAAGTGTTTCAGAAAACTTCAAATACAAATTAATCGACACTGATTCACTTTTAAAGTAAAATAAAAATGTCATAAAAACTTAAAATATAAAAAATGTTAACACACACAATCTAGGTATATTTAGATTAAATACAAATAAATAACACAAGTTTGTCATTCATTTAAGTATTAATTATTTGCATGAAACCACTCATAACTAATGAATCTATAAATATACTCGCATAATTTTAAATGTTTGAAAAATAAAAATTATATTTCCGAAAAGTATAGAATCCTACTAAAAACCGTAAACTTCTACAGTTTTTTAAGCCATGTTTACAAACATGACAATGAAAATACTTCGAGCCGCGTACGTGGCTTAGTAATATACCCAATAACATTATCGTTGTCAAACTGAAGGATCATTAAATCAACCACGCGTCTTCAGAGATGAACAACGTTCATATAGTATTAATTTAAAATTATTCTAATTAACAAAATAATTATTTTAAATTTATTTTAATACAAAAAATTGATCTTAAGTGTCGGCAAAAGAGCGGAACCGAAAACATACCTTAGGAGAATTTTTTGCTGACATTGCGATCGATGAATCGATTGCTCAACGGAAGATGCAGCTATTGCGCCCTTCTTCGGCTACAGGAAGCAGAGAAGTGCTCGGAGAAACGTCGAGTCAGTGACTAATATTTTGGGCAAAACCGCCAAATTTGCTCGCCAAATGATAATTCACTCTCTATTTCACAAAGGCGAGAGAAAAGGTACGAAAAACAATTTTACAGGATGAGTTAGATTTCAAAGCGCCAAAAGCCGCCGCCAATGATTTTCCGAAACCGGCCCACGCTCTTGTAGTCGTATTGCTTGATAAAATATTTAAAAGTCTCCGAGATAACAAGTTTTTTCAGATAAATTTAACTTTTTAAAAAAAAGTCAATTTTTCAGAAAAAAATATTTTAAACTATCAGGGAAGTAAAACACATTATTCGAAACCTTAATTTATATCGAAAACAATTATTTCAAGGCTTTGTCGATTTCTTCATGAAGTATTAACTCAATACTAGAGTCTGCAAAATGGTTTCACAATTTTGGTTTTTGATTTTATGTTTATGGTTTTGAAAATATTTTTCTGAGTAGTATGTTTAGAATGGAGAAATAAATCAAAATACCAGTTAAAAAGTTAATAGAATAAAAACAATGATCAGTTTAAAAGAATCAGTTAAGAATTTAAGAATAAAGACAATTATCAGTTTATATACAAATGTATTTTAGCTGGTTATTTTTATCGAATGTTTAACACTAAAGTTACCGACATTTTATACATACCAGTGCTATCAAAGGTGGTCAAATGACCGCTTTTCAAATAAACGTTATATTCTTATCCGGTTGATTATAAATAATGCAGAATTTATCATGGATAGAACACAAAATAATTGTCATATAATAGAAAACTTTTATTTATCTTTTTTTAAAGATTTTAGGCATATATATATTTTTAGAGAAAAAAATAATAATAATCGAAAACATTTTTTACTTCAGTAATTCACATAGATATCGTTACTTTAATAAAAATTTATTCATTGTCACACTATTTACATTTTATTGAAAATGCTCTCCTTACTTTACCCTTCAAAATATTGCAGATCCTGTTGGCTCTGATGTTTCTCTGAAACTAGTGCGAAGCGAAGGTCTTCCAGATTCAGAACTTAAAGTCACAGGTATAATTTTTGTGGGATATGGAGCAACAAAGGCTATTATCCCAATTCAGAACTTTCTTGAATGTTTTGCCAAACAGTTGTATCGATTTAAGTTACAATACTCTGATCATTCTCTTTCTCTTTACATTCATTTCTGAAACCAGAGAACTATGTCATTCTTTTTCGTTCCCTATGCTTATTCGTGCGACCGCAGTAGTCTAGAGGTTAAGGTGATAGAATCGTGGTCGTGTGTCATTTCGAGAAAAATTCGGTCAAGAAAACCAGAACCGTGTTGAAGAGCGATGCAGGCTAAATCTGCCGAGAGCTCAAACGTCTTCCCGTTGGTGTGGTGTGGTAGTTAGGCGAGGGGTGCCAGCTCAGGTGGCGTCCTTGGCACTTGACCATGACTCAAAACTACCAGGCCTGTCGCCAAAAGCCCTAGATTAGCTGAATAGTGTGGCGTTAATATTCACTCACTCTTTCACCCAATGGGAGAATGTTGGAGCCTCGACAGATTCAACATGCATCGGTCACCTCTACACGAAGGGTCTTCAAAGGCACCTGGATTCGTACATATTCCCCTGGCATATTTACTTACTCTATCAGTCATGCGTATTCACAATGTTCTCTTCCTCATTTTCTGTCTCGAATTGCTCAGAGTCGGTGTCTAAAAGATCATATATACCAGGGATGACGAACCAATAGCACACGTTCCATTTATGGCACGCAACCGATCAAAATGGTTTGCATTTTAATTTAAAATAACAAAGTTCAATATGAAGTATTACGAGCAAACGCGAGTGTTCGGTCTCAGTTTTCAGCGAGATATTACCAGTTCAAAGAATCATTGGAAACGTTCAAGTTTATGTACCCTGATGTGACTTCATTTAATAAACTGAAGTTGTCCCAATTCGATTGGTTAGAAATTGAAAAATTTGAAATGAACCGATTAGTTTCTGGTCTAGTTCAATATGGATTGAAAAATTTGTTGAAGAAAGTAGAAAGTTGGAATTGATTGAAACAGAAATATAAACAAGCAATATAAGTAAAAAGGCTAGTAATGAAATTTCGGAAACATGGAATTCGATTCCAGACACATTTAACAGTTTGAAGAAGCTGGCTCATGCTATTTTAACCCTATTTTTATCTACCTACGCCTATGAGTCATTATTTTTAGAGATGAATAACATTAAAAACTCGCTTAGAAACCGTTTGACTGCAATTCAGCGTGCATTCTGCTAAAAGTAACCTCTTACAATGCTAATATATAAGTTATTTTTCATCTAATCTGCAACAGCACACACACTAATGTTACTTTAATTTAAATAACACGCATAACTAAAGTATTTACTACTATAAAGAACAAAATGTAGTTTTTCGAAGTAAATAGAGTTTTGAGTTGTGATTATTGGGAAAATAAAATAAAATACTAACAAGTCAAAATTATTTGACGGCACGTCTATACTTCATTAAATATTTCTTTAGAACAAATGGCACGCTAATCCATAAAGATCCACCACCCCTGATATATACTATCCTTACTCTCAGAATTTTCTTCATCTGTTTAACAGCATAACTCGCTTATATTATTTATTCCTAACAGTTTCCTTTGAATTGAGATTTCAAAGGTAAATTTTTGAATTTGTGGTTGAATAAGCCACTAAAAAACAAAATACAAAAATTACTACTTAACTAACAATTTTTATTTGTTACCCAAAGTTGTAGCCTATTAATATTACAAATAGAACTCACCCCGTCACAAATATTTGTAATGATCGTTAGTTTGCCTCATGGATTTCCAACAGGCGGTGTTCTGTACCCGGCATAAAAAAAAAAAAAAAACTGTACAGGAACACACAATCAGATGGGCATTTTCTTGGAAAACTTGGAATTTCAAAATTCCACGCAAAACAGTTTTATAAAATTTTATATACTTTCCATTGATTGAAAGATCACTCACGGTAAATAAACGGTATTCATATGATAATTTGGAAAAACGAAAGAATAGAGATAGGTATTGAGTTAAAGTAGCTATATATTATAAAATAAGTTGTGAAGTAAGTTCAAGTTAAAATAAAAAAAACCTGGAAGCCGGCAATTTTTGTTTGTTTCAA
Organism: Trichonephila clavata; assembly: GCA_019973975.1. NCBI lineage: Eukaryota > Metazoa > Arthropoda > Arachnida > Araneae > Nephilidae > Trichonephila > Trichonephila clavata. The sequence goes on along the minus strand of BMAO01029754.1, from coordinate 67,473 downwards.
AAGTGGTCATTTGACAGCTCTCGTAAATTTAGTGTTAATTTGGAAAGTTCTACGCAATAATCTTGACAAGGAAAGATAAAAAGCTATATCCAGTTAGAAATACTTACTTTAAGACTAATTAATATATATAAATTTTGAAAAATTGAATATTTTGCTATTACTGCTATTGTAGCTACGTCAGATAACTTTTGTAATGATGAAGAAATAACTAGTGAAGAGCAGTTTTTCAACCAATTTTGAGGGGAAAAGCAATTAGTTGTAATTTCTGATGATAGTGATGATGAATTAATTTTGTGATCCTAATAAGATATTTTTATTTATTTTATAATAATAATTATTATTCTTTGAATATATGCTTGCAGTATTTTTAACTTGTGTATTTTATATTTTTGTGTTTGATTAAAAACTTGAAGTTACCACTATAAAATTCCTACTATTAGTTCATATAATCTCTCTATATATGTATCTTATTCAAATTTTCAATCGTTAATAAAATACATTTTAAAGTGCTCGATTGAGCTGAAATTTTATATACACGCTTATTTTGGATAACAATACGGTAATTTACTTATGATTAATAAAAATTAATTTATTAAAATTAATTATTCAAAAAATTACAGATACAGCCACGTTGGTATCATTTTTGGTGACTTAGCGACCAATTTGGTGACTTGTGTCAAAACTTTAAAAGGTTTTTTTCCTCATATTTTAAAGCACTCATTTGAGCTGAAATTTTCAATACACGATTGTTTTGGGTGACAGTACGATAATTTAATTATAATGAATTAAAATTGACAAACTAATTATTTAAAGAATTACAGATGCAATCAAGTTGGCTTCATTTTTAGCGACTTGGGTCAAAGCATTCAGTTGAACTGAAATTTTATGTACACGATTGTTTTGGATGACAATACGATACTTTAATGATAATTAATAAAATCAACTGCCACTTAATATTGTGATTTTGTCACATGTTAATACATATTTATATTAAATGCAATTATTTGATAAAAAGTAACAACAATAAAATTTTTCTTTGTTGACCTAAGTAGGAATTGACTTTAAAATTTTTTTATATTACTTTTTTTTTGTATGTTTTATTAACATGAAATTTCAGCTATCGTAAAATTTACTCCTTAAGACTTGATTTCGTTATAACACGGTACAGATTGCCTTGATTTATATTATTTCAAAAATCCGTATAACACGGTTTTGATACAACACGAAACCGGGTTCTAATACAATGCGGTACACGCTGTCCTGATTTATAATATGTTCATACATAATTAATTCCATAAATAAAATAGTAATTTAAATAAAGAAATAAAAAGCCTCGATATAGCACGATACGAATTAACTGTGTTATACGAAGGACACCTGTATGTATATATTTATACACACACTTACATATGCAATACAATAACATCAAATGATTTTTTTTGTTATATTGTTAAAAAAAATTTAACTTCTTACCATACGAATTTCTTACTAAAAGCTTAAAATTTCAATGATTTTTTTTAAAAAAAAGGATGTGTGTGATGGTTTATAAATACTTCAGTTACTCAAGAAAACAAAAGTTAAAATAAAACAAAGTTATTTGTAACTATGCAGATCATTTCTTGCACTTTTTAAGTCTAATTGGAAAAAAAAAAACATTTTTATGTACTGAATTACAGACGCGTCTTTTTAAAAAAATATTTTTCTACGCTCGCTTAGATAAGAAATTGTATCACTATTTTATGCTAATATAATAACACGGGAGGGACAAAAAGTCATTGCATAGTTATAGAAAAAAATTCTTATGCGTCGAAAAGAAATGAAATGGTTTTTCTAGAATACGTAATAAATCTCTCTCATGCCTAGAGAGCACAAAGAATTGCCATGCGCGGTACAAAGTCGGATAGGGCTGAGTTGTAAGTGAATAGGAGGGTGAATATAAGGACATGAATTGACGAATTTTCATAAATCGAAGCAACTGGAAAACCATTAAAATTTTCATTACATCCAAAATTCATTTCTTGTAATATTTTTGGTGTTTAAATTTATTTCAGGATGTCTTCGATTACATCAGAAAAAATATCTGTTTAATCAAATATATTGTTATTTTAAGACTTTAAATTTTATGTGAAATTTTTTAAAATATATATATTTAAGTTTCAAATTAAATTTTTGATCGAATATATGTATTTCTATGGACAAATTTTTAAGATTTATTTTTATGGATATATTTTTAACTAAAACGGGAAAAATTATTAGAATTCAATAACATTGATATTGCTTCTTACTAGTTTTATTAAAAAAAACATGTGATTATAAAATTCCAAAGAAAAAGGAATTAAAAAAAGGAATAAGAAAAGAAAAAAAGAAAAGAGTGAAACAAGACAAATATGGGAAATCTTATTTTTTAAAATTTATAAAATATTAATTTTCCATGAATGCCAAATGATCTTCACAGTAAGCCTGTTGCTTCTTGCGTTTTAAAATGCGACCTTGTAAATAAATTATACTTTGTATGCCATATTTTCCTTCTTTTTTTTTAAGGTTTTTTTTAAATAAAAAACCTATTACGTGAAATATCAATCAATTAAGCTAAACAGTAATTTCTGGACTATTAAAAAATGAACAAATTATTAGAATCTGTTTTGGCATTTGTTGTATTGAAAATTGACAAAATAATTATTTCAAGACAAAATCATATTTAAACTCCTATTGTACTCTCTATACCGCGTTTTTCCTTTTTTTTACATTATAAATCCATAACACATTAATGTCCCAATAACTAGTTTAACTATTACTAAAGATTTTTTTAGTGAGAAATCTTTGAAAAACTGTTTTATTTTTTGAAATCAATTATATTTTTGGAAGAAAAAAAAGTCTTTTGAAATACAGCCCGAGTTTTGTATATCAAACTTATAACTGCAGAAAATTAACTATAAAACATTTTTTTTTAATTTCATGTTATTATTTGAAAGGAACTTACAATATATTGTATTTTTTTGTAAGGTGAATTGAAATTGGAAAGTTATGTTAATGATATAAAAACAAACTATAAGTCTGAGTTATTTTATAAACTAAGTTTTATAAAATAATGGGAACAATTCATACAATGCATCGAAATTTCAATGCACACAGACAATGTTTTCGACGTACTCAGCAGACTTCATAAGGAAATTTTTATAATTCTCACAAAAGTCTACTGTATAGCTTAATAATAGACTTTTAACTATATCACAAACAGTTGCAAAATTTACATTACATTTGATTATATAAAAAAGTATATCTAACATCTTTATATGTTTACTTTGATTGCTGCGAGAATAAAACGAAGACTCAAAATTTTTTGATCTGTATGATATAATGTAATTCATTAATAGTTGTCAAATTGTAAGTCATTTATTAATTTTTCTTCACTTTCAATCCTTGTTTACTTTCACCTACCTTTTAAAAATTAAAACAAGTAATAAAATTTTTTTTTAAAGTCAATTCCTACTTAGATCAACAAAAAATTATTTTAGTTACTTTATGTTAAATAGTTACAATTAATATAAATATGTATATACATATGACAGAATCACAACATTAAGTGGCAGTTAATTTTTTTATCAATTATTAAAGTATCGTATTGTCATCTAAAACAATCATGTATGCAAAATTTCAGTTCAACTGTACAGTTTTGAAACGTGAGAAAATAAATCTTTTAAAGTTTTGACCCAAGTCGCTGAAAATGAAGCCAACGTGACTGCATCTGTAATTCTTTAAATAATTAATTTCAGACAATAATTTTAATTAATCATAACCAAATTATCGAATTGTTACCCAAAACAATAGTGTACAGAAAATTTCAGCTAAAATGAGAGCTTTAAAATGTGAGAAATAAACCATTTCAAGTGTTGACACAAATAGCCAAAATGGTCACTAAGTCGCCAAAAATGATGTCAACGTGGCTGTATTTGTAATTGTTTGAATAATTAGTTTTAATCAATTAATTTTTATTAATTATAATTAAATTACTGTACTGTCATCCAAAATAAGCGTGAATATAAAATTTCAGCTCAATTGAGTGCTTTAAAATGCATTTTATTAACGATAGAAAATTTGAACAAGATAAATATAGAGAGAGTGTGAACTAATAGAGAGTAGGAATTGAGATGAAAAGGCTGCTTGGCATGGAATGGATTTATTAGAATTCAACATGAAGTATCTTAGATTAATCTGTTCAAGCAGTGTCAAGTGGTTGCGGTAGCCTTGTGGTCAAAGAAACGGACTCGTGGCTGGTGTGTCATGAGTTCGAGCCTAGTACCGATGGAGGTTAAACATGTCGAGGCTCAAATGTCCTCCCTTTGGTGTGGTGAAGTGGTTAGGAGAAGGGTTTACAGCTCAGGTGTCAAAATCGTCATTTGATCATGGTTTGAAATTACGAGGTCCGTCGCCATTAGCCGCCCTCAGGTAGCTTTATGAAGCGACGTTTATGTAAAATTCTCGCTGAATTCAAGCAGAGGGTGCTGAGAAACAAAAAGAAAGCTCGAGAAAACTACTGTTATATATGCGACAGCGTTTATAAAAATGAATAACTAGTGCATAGATAAACTGTGTTGTGTGTTCATCTATTAATCATTAACAAATAGAAAGTTTTTTTTTATTTATTAATAAGAACCTTTAGAAAAAAAATTATCATTTCTTATAATTCGAAAAATCTGTTATCCGATTATTATACTTTTTAAAAATCTGACCGGAGATTTTCAGATTTAGAATGTTTAACTGCATATTTGATTAAAATTTCATGAACACATCTTTTCAAGATTATAGAGAACTGAATAAAAACTTTTTGTATTACGCTAAAAAATCATTTTTATATTATTAAAAGTTTTTTTTGTATCTTTTTTTAATCTAAATCTATAGATATCTTTAAAAGATAAAAATACATCCTTTTTATATTTCCAAGTAATTAAGATAATAAAGTGAGAGAGAAAAAACTTTTGTGAAAAAAAATTACATAGAGTTTCACGATATATATATCAGACTTATTATCTTGTATATACTTAAGGTATAAGATTAAATTTTAATTACATTATAATAATTAGTGTCTTATTACGGTGAAAGTTTTTGGGCCGTTAAAGTAGATTTAATCTCAGTTTCAAGTTAATTGAGAAAGTTTTCCCTGATTTATGAAAAAGCAACATGAGAGGTCTTATACTGAGATCTTAACTAGTTTAAAACTAATTAATTTGTGTTTGGCTGCCCAAAAGTGTGTTTTACTAGTCCCTTCGATACATTGAAAAGGGGGATGAATTTGTTCTTAGTTTGTTATTTATGTTTTACAAAAGAGCCTCTGGTGCTTGTTAACCACTCAACAGTTTCTTTTTTTGTCATATTTTTTGTTAATATTTTTAAGATGAAATCAATTATATAAACTCAAATCAGCAGTCAGAAATGTTATAAATATTGAATTTAAAGAATTATGCTATTTTTTTTTTCGTTGAAAAAACATATTTTTCCTTAAAGTTGTCTTTTTTCCGAAGAAATAAGTGAACTCAAAAGAACACTTTACAAAGATGTACATTAGATTTAAAAAGATAATATTGTGCTTATACACAGTTATAATTATTCACTTAAAATTCTTTTTTGTGTGTGGTAAATTTTAGAACAGGGAGACAAGCATAGTTCAACATCGCTATCGGGACAAAAATATTGTGTCTTTTCTCACCCGTTTTCCAAAATTGCTTCATTTCGAACAACACACAAAACATAGCCTTGTTGGTCTCAATTTTTTGTCGGTGGGAGGAATCATTTCTAGAAAGTATTTTTTTTCTGTCAAGCGTTAGAGACCGGACAAAATTCCTTGTCATCTTTTTTTCTCATTTACTACCCATGTCTTTCAAAAAGGTGATCTATAATATCTAGCCTGAACTTCAAATGAGATAATTTTAGTCCCAGTTTCTGATATAAAACGAAAGCAATCCCCAATGATGTATCTAAAAGATGGAAGAATATTTTTTGTATTATTTCTTGCCATTGAGTAATTTTCCAGATGCCGATCCCACCACGAAAGAAGTCCGATAACAAACTTTCATATTACGTCCAGAATCATTTACAAACATTTCAGATTCACTATCTGAGTCAATATCAGAATTATTTTCTGTTATGAGCCTCTCATAATCACTCATTTGTCTTCTATTTTAAGCCCCAAATTTAAAAGAAATAGAGTTCGTAGAGCTTGTGGTACTCTTATCTATTACAAAAAAAATTCCCGTCTTATCTAGTCTAAAAGAATGCAGTAAAACTAACCTTGAAACCGGTTTAGACATTTTTTTGTAATCCTAACTTTACTCAAATATTAGAGACAGCTGTCTGAAACATTGTACTCTCTATAAGCAAAAAAAAAAAACAAAACCGGTCAAATCAGAGGATTAGAGTAGAAAAAACTGTTACCCGAGCGGTGTTCGGGCAAAACTGGGAAGTGGTTAAATCTTATCTGATAAGTACTTTGTGGCCTTCGTAGCTGAGTTATCAGGGTCGCGAACTCGTGGCCGGCGTGCCATGAGTTCGACCTATATTGCCGCTGGCGATCCACCATATTGAAGGTTTGATACACGTCGAATCTGTTGAGGCTCAGTCCTAAAGTTGATGTGATATGGAAGTTTGGAGAATGTGGTACCAGCTTAAGTGTCATCCACATCACTCGGCTAAAATTTGAAATCCTGTGATCCTTCGCTAATAGCCCACGCGTAGCTTCCAAATGCAATGTATATCAAATGCAGACCTAGTAAAGCAGAGTTGGGTAACTAGCGGCCAGCCAAGACAGTCAGAAAATCCACTTTGACCTGAGAATTTTTCCCGTGCGTGATCAAAAATTCGTTTTTTATTTTTCACTATAAGTAAAACTAAGTACCAGAAAGTGTTGTTACTAAGAGATCCTGCGCAAAGTTTGGAAGACGAGAACGCAAGAAGAGTTCAGGATTTTAAGAAATCGAGCCTAAATTCAATTTACTTTGTTATCCCATTACTGCTGGGAGGCCGTAGCAGTCTAGTGTTCAAGGTAACGGATTTGTGGCTGGCTTGTCATGAGTTTGAGCCTAGTACCACTGAAGATCCGCTGAGAAGAGGAATATGTCAAGGCTCAAACGTCCTCCCGTTGATGTGGTGTGGAAGTTAGAAGAAGGTGTGTCAGCTCAGATGTCACCCTCGTCACTTGACCAGGGTTCAAAATTACGTTTATGTTTTTAATGTTTTTTAATTTAATTTTTTTTTCTAAAGCCCCAATATTTTTACTTGCGAATCTGAAATATCTATTAACACAAATATATTTAAATGTACAATATTATATATATTTGCCATAGGTTGGATATTGTTGGAATTGAAACGCTACTAAATTTCTTCCTCATTTAAAAGAGTGGAATAAAAGTTTTAGCTTACTGTGATAAAGACAGGCAGGGATTTTGAGGATTGAAATAATTCATAATAAACTATTGCTTCCAAAATAAATATAAATGAACAGTTTTTGCTTTTAGAGAATCACATTGATTCCTTGTTAACATATTTAATTATATTTCTTGGATAACATACATAATGAAATACAGTGGACGAAATATGTTTCCTACTGTTCACAGACAAAGACAACACGTGCACTATAGAAATTAAAATGCACAATATCATTTAATTTAATGTAGGTCTGAATGTGTAATGTAATCTTTAAGTTTTTCATCTACTTCCCGAAATACCGAAATATGGGAATTTTCGTACATGTGATATGGAAATGATTTAAATACATACAATCAACATAAGCTAAACAGTATTAAAGTTTACTTTTGTTAGTGCATAATCAGCGTGTTTTTTTAGTCTTTTTTTGTGTGGTTAATCTGCTTAATCCCCTCGGTGCCCTCTCAACGCCCCCTAATTTTCTCTTGGTCTCTTACGGCCCCCTTGAAAGCCCCAAACGCCCACAAGTGAGTGTTATCGCTCACGTTGAGAACCTACGACTTAGACCCACCTGTCGCGTAAGTTCGGGGTATTGCTGTATTTTGTGAATTAAAACCTACAGAAATTTTGAAAGATAAACACAGGGAAAGGGGGGGATTGACGAAAACAACCCCATTTTCTATTAATACAGCTTTTTAGTTATCAAAGGAAAATATGCAATACATCTTTCCTGTTGATGCAACTAATTGAAAAATAGCTTCCCACTGCTTAAAAATAAACTCCTAATACACAAGTAAGTCCTCCCTCGAATGTTTATCTTCCATCTGGTACATAGCAGTGGTCGGAAATATTCAAATCCCAGAAATAATGTGCGTGAAAATACTCTATATTTACATTTGTCTCCCTGCTAAAACTATTCTCTAATCCCAAAACAAATATTCTTTACTCACAAAAATTGAACAGATATCCGTGTCTGACAAACGGCTGGCATACTTTGCATTCTCTTCCCTTTTTTTCTGTTTCCCTTTCTTGAAATTTTTACATTCCTCCCAAGGACATTTTAAAAGGATAGCATTCACCATTTTCAGTTCTGAAGGATAATAAACATGCTGAATCTCTTGCTTTCCCACTGCAAATTTTCCTTTTCTATGCACTGTTATTTAATTCTAAAATTGAATGAAGAAATTACCTGCGCGTGTTGAAAAAGAGACGCACTTTTTAGCTTCTCGAGGGCTTTTGGCGACGAACCTCGTAATTTTGAGCTATGGTCAAGTGACGAAGACGACACCTGTGCTGGCACCACTTCTCCTAACTTCCACACCACACCCTCGGGAGGACGTTTGATCTCTCAACAGATTTAACAGGCATCGCCCCCCTTCACGGTGGGTCTTCAGTGGTACTGGGCTTGAACTCATGACATGCCAGCCACGAGTTCATTTCCTTGACCACTAGGCTACCGCGGCCACAAATGTCGTTAACGACAGATTAAAAAAAATTACCACAAATGATTTATTTCCGAAATTTTATAGCTATTGCAAAAAACAAATTATATCACTCCACTTATTTTTAAAATTATTATGTAAATTTATAATATAATTAATGAATTTATATGTTTTTATTAACGTAGCGTGAATGAGTGAGTGAATATTTACGTTGAACTGTTCAGCTACACGAGGGCTTTTTGGCGACGGTCCGAGTAATTCTGAACCATGGTCAAGGGACGCGGATGACACCTGAGCTGGCACCACTTCTCCTAACACCCACACCACACCCTCGGGAGGACGTTTGAGCTCTCGACAGATTTAAAGTGCATCGCTCCCATTCACGGCGGGTCTTCAGTGGTACTGGGATCGAACTCATGATACGCTAGCCATGATCCGATGCCTAGGCCACTTGGCTACCACGGCCTTTTTTAACGTAGCACACTAAAGCGACTCGAAGGTAGTTCGCGATGGCCTTCGTAATTTTGAATCGTGATCAAATGCATGTACGACACCTGAGTTCTGGCACCACACTTTCCAAACTCCCACACTACTCCTACACTAAAACTTTGAGCTACTGCGAATTTAACGTGCATCAGGCCCTCTACATAGTGGGTCTTTTGTGGTCCAAGGGCTTGAACTCATGACTGGGGAGGCGGTTGCACGAGTCCGTGACCATGACCACTTTCCTACAGCTGCCACGCAAAATATTATTAAATCAGGGTATACAAAAAAGTTGCTTAATGCACATGGTTGCATACATTTTAAGTAAACGTTGTGGCCAAAGTAGCCTAGTGGCCATGGGCATGGACTCGTGGCTGGCTTGTCATGAGTTTGAGCCTAGTGCTGGTGAAGACCGGCCGTGTAGAGGAGGCCATTGTACGTTAAACCTGTCGAGGCTCAAACGTCCTCCCTTTAGTGCGGTGAAGAGGTTTGGAGAAAGGGTTACAGCTCAGGTGTCATCCTCGTAATTTAATCATGGTTTGAAATTACGAGGTACGTTGCCAATAACTCTAAATTTAGGTATACTTTAAGAAAATTATTAATTTGAACTGTGTGGCTGAACAAAAATTAAAATAATAATGCAGATCTCTCTGAGTTCTCTTTATTTGTGACATTAAAACTGTAAGACCTACAAAATTTATACACTATAGGTAGATTTTTTATATTTTTTAAATTTTAGAAAAATTATATATAATTAAAAGTTGGCATAAGGACTTTACGTTTAATATGTAATTCAGGCTCAAGTGGGGTCCATTGGGTTTAACAATTTTTCTTTGGATTTGTCAATTTTTATATAGATATTAGGGTGAGATTCCGAATTCATTCTGGCTTCCGGATACCTATCGCTAAGTGAAGTAGCTTGGCAATCAATTTTGGTCGCCAAAAGAAATTGATATCACCAAGGCCCCCTACCCCTATACTACACTTTAACCTATAATTCAGTACATAAAATGGGGAATTCGCCTATAGAACTTGTTAAAAAAGAACTGAATTGAGCCGAATTTTCAAAAATTTTCTAATCAGAAAATCTTTTTCTTTTCAGACTCACTTCTTTATCGTACGGTGTGTTTTCCCGTCACTTTTCATTACATGGCTTAAAATGCAATTAAATAAACACGTGTGGTTGAAAATGACTTTGAAAAAAAAACTGCAATTTCATCTGTACACAAACATGAATGACGCTTGAAGAAATAGAATGCACAGTATGTCAATTCTACGAAAGAAAAAGAAGAAATACTTGAAAAATGCAGTGAAAATTGTTCTAGGAATTGGTAAACAAAATTGTGAAATATTTATTCAACATGCATCATTTTTTCACTTCAAGTACATATCCGCATCAATACATGGATGACGACATTACTTATGGAATAATGACATTTATTTGTATTACTGCAAATCTCCAGTATAGTAAGTACCGTCAAGGCGAAAGAAAATGGATTTAAATTCTATATTATTTTACAGGTGTTTTGTTCTAGTTTGAAAGTCCCCCAGGCTGCTTATAAGAAGGATTTTCTCATCCTTCTTTCTTCCCTTCAATGACAGTTCAGGTCTGATTTTAATCCTTCAGTATCCTATATGCTGAAACTATGTGAGAATGCCTCTAGCCTCGAATTTCGATTTCAATTAAAAAAATCTATTCCGCAGTGGGTGAGATTGAAATCTTCGGATGAGTGATGGTCAAATCAAGTCATGGTTCCAGTCTAGAATGAGTGAGGAGATTTTTAAGCCACGGTGAAGGGGCGAGGACGTCACCTCAGCTGAAATACCCTTACCCGTACTTCCACACCCCACCACACCAACGGGAGGACTTTGAGCTCGACAGGAGGATGCGATAGCCTAGTGGTCAAGATAAAGGACTCGCCGCCGGCGTGTCACGAGTTCGAGCCTATTACCACTGAAGACCAGCCGTGTAGGGGCGCGATGCACATTAAATCTGTCGAGAGCTCTAATGTCCTCTTATTGGTGTGTTGTGGTAGCTAGGAGAGGAGGTTTCCAGCTCAGGTCTCGTCCTCGTCACTTGACCATGGTTCAAAATGACGATGTCTGTCACAAAAAGCACTCGAGTAGCTAAATAGGGCGACATTAATGTTCACTCACTCACTCTTAAACTCGGCAGATTTAACGTACATCAGCTCCCCCCCCCCACACCCGCGACGGGTCTTCAATGGCACTAGGCTTGAACTTATAGCTCCGGGATAAGTCCGTGACTTTGACCACAAGGCTACTGCGGCCACTTCCGTTCCAGGAAGCATTAGAGACCCATAATGAAAAGTTATGGAGGCTGGACCTTTAATAGAGAGAGAACGCATTAAGTTGAATACTATATCAGGCACTCTCCATACCATCTAGTGGCCGTGGTAAAGAAGTGGTCAAGATATAGGATCATGGCTGCCATGTCATGAGTTGGAGCACGGTACCACTAAAGACCCGCCGTGTAGAGGAGTGATGAAAGTTAAATCTGTCGAGAGCTCAAACGTCCTCCCGTTGGTGTGGTGTGGTAGTTAGGAGAGGTGGTTCCAGCTGAGGTGTCGTCCTCGTCACTTGACCATGGTTCAAAATTACGAGGTCCGTTGCCAAAAGCCCTCGTGTAGCTGAACAGTGCGACGTTAATATTCAATCACTCACTCCATACCATCTGATCACAGTTAAGAATTTTGAAATACATCGTCACACACACATACAATAGCCCCTTGTTATATTTCCTTAATTCCATGGGACAGATAGACGCTTATATCCAAGATACTTTTATATCATTCCAATAATTCAGTTCATTCTTTTAGGCATTTTGGTTTATTTCTTAGACGTACACGTCACAAAGAACATTACATAACTCAAACTCTACAAGCCAAAATGAAGTTTATCTCTAGTGATTGAGTGAGTATTAACGTCCCACTTTTCAGCTACACGAGGGCTTTTGGGGACGGTCCGCGTAATTTTGAACCATGGTCAAATGACGCGGACGACACCTGAGAGCTGGCACCCCGCTCTCCTAACTACCACTCCAACGGGAGGACGTTTGAGCTCTCGACAGATTTTTACGTGCTTTGCACCCCTACACGGCGGGTCTACAGTGGTACTGGGATTGAACTCATGACATGCTAGCCACGATCCGATGCCTAGACCACTTGGCTACAGCGGCCACGAAGTTTATCTCTAAGATGACTTGCAGCACCATCTGTTATTTAATTTACAACAGCTCTCGTGTAGTGACTTAGATTCAAATGAAAACTATCTAGGTAACACATTGATACCTAATTCTTTGCTGTTACGTACACAAAACTCATTCTGGAAGAAAAAAGTTGCATTTTTTTATTAAAATATTTAATTTGTGTACTAAACAATTTTCAAAAATGCAATACTATTTTAAAAGTTAGCAGAAATTTCTTTAAAACCGAACATTGTTTCTGTTTTAATCTTAATACTGGATAAGCTCTGAAAAAATATTTTACTTTTTACAAATAATATTAGCTACACTAGTAATCTCTACCGACTATAGTTCCGTCCTGAAATTAAAAATCCCCCCCCCCCCGAAAACCTGTACTATAACGAGCAAACATTTGAGAGAAATAATTTTGTTCAGAAAATATTTATATATATATGCATGAGTGTAAAATATATGTTATGAATATATATATATATAATGGATGTTGACCGATTTGGTAAAGGATTTTTCACATCGTGACCGGTGTTGGTTTTTATAGGTAGATTTGGTCGAGGGATAGCTATGTCTTGAAAGAATACTGCTCCACTGTAGGTTTCATTTTTCGTTTATTGAACATCACCCAAAAGCAAGGGCAGTCACATTAACATAATTTACGGAGTTTCACACACACAAAGCAGAAGTAACACTTAGCAGCGACACGGACACATAGTCAACAAAACACAAAGAGAGAAGAAGCGCTCGTAACCGTGTGTTCAGAGTTTTTATACTCGCGGTGAAGGTCGCACGACTCTTTTATAACAGGAATCGTGATTGGCTGCAAATGCGCGGGAGCAATTAGATTAAGATTAAGATTATGCGCGCGTGCAATTAGATTAAGATTATGACAGTCTTAGGCGAAAGAACTAGGAAATAATTTCACGGGGTACAGTTAAGGAGAGTTAGAAGAAGTCATTATATATATATATATATATATATATATATATATATATATATATATATATATAATTTAATTTTATTGTAAACATATATAATTAGAAATATACATTTACAGATATATTTATTGTTCAATATTTTTTTCTCAAAACGTCTTTACATAATTGATTACTTATTAATCCTCTCCGTCGGGTGCAACTGGCCTGTAAGGCCAGTAAAAAACATTTTGTATCAAATTCGTAATTTTGGTCATTTTAGTTAATTCATTCTTTCTTTTCATTTCGTACAATTTGGTGTGCTTGCTTTTCTTTACCGGTGCTTTCAGTTAAAATTGATTAGGTGGAGGGGTGATGTTAAAATATGTCGGTGGTCTCTCAGGTCGGGTGCGCTTGATTATGTTTCGTTCAGAGGTATGCCCTACGAAAGGTTAGCCTCGCATTTCAGAACTACACTTGAACTGTTGACAATGAAACTCGTAACTTTGAAATTCGGTCATGTGACGAGGATGACATCTGAACAGACAACGGGAGGACTTTGAGCCTGACAGATTTTCTGTGCGTTAGCCCATGTACACGGCTGGCATTTATAGCCTACGACTCGAGAGAAGCAATCTGTCACGAGTTTGCGATCAAGATATTTTGGATCTAAAGATGCAATTATAATTTAAAAAATAAACGTATTTGATTGACTGAACTATTTCTTGACATCACATACTTGAAACAATAACAGAACTATGAATATAATTGAAAAAGCTAACTTAAAAGATTATTTGGCAAAAGACAATTTTGTAAATGTTAACTATTCACTAAATAACAATAAGTCATATTGTGACTTTTGATTAACGTTTCAGTATGTGTATCTTCGACTAATACTTATTTTGACATACTCTGTTCTTTTATTGTCTAATGCTGTGGGTACTTGTTGCTAGTTTTGTGTGTGTGATTGCATTATTCCTTTTCAAAATATATTCCATGAAATGTCTTTCTCAATCTTTTACAATTTTTGCTCCTGTATAACAAAGGAAAAGTACGCATAGTGGAAAATTTCCTGTTTTAAAAAAACAACTTTCGTATAAGGGTCATGTAAATAATGTAAAATTGTACAATAGAGTACATTGAGAAAATACTCGAATGTGTCTGGTTCTTTATTAAATCTCAATTCAGTTATTGTAGATTTATTTAATACTGAACATAATGAGAAAATTGGTGTCCCATCTCTGTGATTTTATTTCTCTTCTTCCATTTTACGTCAAATAAGTTTATGTACACATCTCTGTACCTTATTAGCTTCAAGTTTACAACGAGAATTTTAATTTCTACGCCTTTTCTTTTTTATTCAAGTTTTCATGCCATTATTGATTCGAGTTCGGTCTTCTTAATATAAATTGAATATGTTTTCAAATTTTTCTCAATATCTATATCTTTTAATAAACTTGCGACCATTCTTTACATAGCAGAAGTCTCATCATTGACACTCCAAGTTTTATTATTTACACTCTACTTTATAAGTTCGCTTTAAGCCAGTTTAGGTGTACACCCTGCTGTTTTCTGGATGGGTGGGCTTCAAGTGTTTTAAAAACAAGCTCCATTTAGTTTTGATATTTCAAATTTCGAATGCTGAATTTTCTGGCTCAAATACTTTTTCGGATAAACATGTTTTTGAAAAGCCTTTTGAAAGTAAAGTAAGGAAGCAAGTAAATTCCGTGCGAGAAATATTCTAAGAAACATAAATACAACAGCGAATGAGAGAAGAAACTTTATTCGGTTTCATTAGATCCGAGGTGAGATGTCTTCCACTTTTTAAATCGACACGCCAGAATTCGTATTTTTTTCTTTTTTGGTTCTATTATCTCCTTCGAGAGTGAGATTTTCTTCGAATAGAAGGAAATCTTTCTTCAATTTGATTGAATATGCGAGAGTTTTTCGAACATATTAATTCAGTTATCTAACAGGCATGTATAATGTTTTCAAAAAAATTTACTTGAAGCTGTGTGTGTGTGAATACTCTTCCATTCTATCTCTAAAAAGTAAGGTGAGAGACGAAATTTAATATATAAACGTATTTTTAAGAATTATCTGCATGGGTAAGATTTGAAATAATTTATAATTTATTTATTTAAGCCGTAAAATATAATGTAAATATCTCGTTACAAACATATAACTAAAAGCAGAATATTTTCTTGACATAAAAATATGTTTATATATATATATATATATATATATATTGCTTCATGTATATGAATTTTTTGGTAAGATCTTCAATTTATGTTGGGTCTTCTTAAAGGTATCTTTTTGCTACTAATTCCATTTATGTCATGGTCATTCTTTTTAGTTGAATTGCTCAACAGATTAATCTTTCATTAAATGAGCAAATTTTAGGCCTAAGTGTTTTTCAATCTTAATTTATCTTCCGTTTTTTCTTTCACTATTATGTATTAATTTTCTACAGAGGAGGTTGGTTAGGATCCTATAAAGTAAGCTTAACCTTACTCTATTCCCCTAAACCGGTGACAGCATTAGAAAAAGTAATCGTTTTAAGATATAACAGAAAACAGTAGTTTTTATAATTTGACTTTATATATATGGAATGATTTAGCTTGACTTAATTTGTAATATGACATTTTGGGACAAAATCAAGTAATTCCATTGTTGCATTCATTGAATGGATTGATGAGGAAATATGTTGCTCTTTTAAAATCACATTTGTTGACGACCACAATCACAAAGGAACGACAAGAACAACAAACACGTAATACAAAGGACAAAAGCGTTCTTCCTTCTCTCCTGAGATCTCGTCTATTTATAACGGTCAACCGGAAGCTATTAAAGCCAAGTGATTTTTGGTAAAGGCCTTTCTGATTGGCTCGAATACGAAGGTGATGCAAGTTTGCCTTATATTTATTGAAAAAACTAACCTTTCATTTTTTTTGTGAGATAAAGTCGTGATTAGTTCCCATTAGCCGAGTAAAATAAAAATTATTTTCTCGCAGTCTTGGAGCTCTCGTGATCATTGTGAATTATATAAAATCTATCGATAGAAAATTTAAGTGAATCATTCCATTTATATATATATTGATTTGTTGCTTGTTGAGTATTTAATTTCTTCGTCATTTTTCTAACATGAATATATATATATAATATATAAAGGTAATAAAAATACGTAAATGGATATCGTTTGTTTTTCTTGTTCTGTTAATAAGCCAAAACTTGAAATCACGTAATAAAACAGAGAAAGGATTGATATTAATTAGTTGAAAAGAAATGAATGCAACAAATTTTATCGAAGAAAGTGTGTAATATCAACCTTTTTCTGGGTATCGTTCGCAGCTGTTGTTTATAAAGAATCGATTGGATAGTAACATTTTTGGCCTTGACAGAATCACTGATGGCAGTTGCTTCTTTAGCCGACAAAACCTTTTCATAAGAAAGTAATTAATTTCATACAATTCCTTGAAAAAGACATTTAATATCAATATAGTTAATTTTATAAAACATAATCAATCAAAATTTTAAAGATTTAATCTCGTAATTAATTCATATAATAACTATATATTTTGATAATTTCTTTTTTTGGAATTATTTCTTATTTTCTTCTTTATTACTTTTTAACAAAAAATTACATTCATATTTATTATTTTAAAGGTTTAAATCAGGTGTCGGCAACCTGTGGCACGCGGTACCAGTTGTTAGTAGCACTCTACCCTACTCTACCAATTTTTCCTTTTTTAAAAGGATGGAAATTGATAAATTTTAAATGTAGGTTATAGTGAACTGGATATATTCAGAATTATAGAAACAACACCTATGGAATTAAGGAAAATTGGATGTCATTGATTGGGAGATTTACTTGTTTGATGTAAATTGCGTGCACTCTGCTTTCCGTTTTTGGTTTTGCATATTTATGTGAAAAAAAAGAAGCGAGTCTTACAGTAGTCGCATATGATGTGTAACATCTGACTTGTTATCATGGTAAATACGCAATACTGACTTTAATCCTGAAAGAAATGAATCGGTTATGACTGGAAATAATTTTCTATCGAATAATTATATCTTTAATGAAAATTTTATTTAATTAACACAAGGAGTAATGCAGTTTTTTATCAAAAATATTTATTATTGTTCAATTTGGGGAAGAGCGGAGACAATAGACTTATGAAAACTAAAGTATTACACATATACTTGTGATTTCAAAGTATTTAAAAATTGTTGAAAAACGGCGTCAATAACAGTACCACTGTTAGTTGTTGAAACATTTCGATTAGTGTTCATTTCGAGCTTGAGTTCATCTTTCAGAAAAGCTATGAGCGGCTCAGCTTCTGGCAAACTGAAGTTAACGTTAAAATCACCCCTCAAAATCATGGAAAGCGAGTGATAGTTTTTTTTTAAGAGCAGAACCACCTTCGGTATACGGTAAAAGTACAAAATGCAGGAAATCTTTAATTTTTTTTAACTGTTTGATTCGGAGAAATGTATGCGACTACCAAAATGACAAGACTTGCTGGTATGTGCGGTAGGCGGACGTCTTAATTGCTACTACAGTTGGACCCCCAGACGAGGGTAGCGAAGAGACACCGTTAAGCGCAGTTAAAATATTAGAGAAAATCAAAAATACCCGTTTACTTAATTAGTTAGTTTTTTAAATCGAGAAATCCTTTTTTAATCCCAATTAAAAGTATTATATTGACAGTGACAGGAATTAACCTAAAAGTATGAAAATGATAAGCACTTAAATATTTATTCAATAATTCCATATTATTAAATGATGAACTTTGTTAGACGCTTAACAAGACATATAATTGTTAATATATAGTTTACACATATATAAATATATCCTCAGAGAGAGAGATTTCACACACGAGCCCTGAGACTTTGACATTTGAGCATAAGAATCACAAGTTTATTCTGGATGAAGTCTAATAAGACTTGTTGGTATGTGCGGTAGGCGGGCGTCTTAATTGCTACTACAGTTGGACCCCCAGACGAGGCTAGCGAAGAGACACCCCAAGGCGCTGAATTGGTCAAATCAAACAGCGTGCGCTTCCCCCGATTTCCTGTTTCGCATTTCCATCCCTTTTCACGAAATCACTCCAACAAATATCCAGCAACGGAGAGTAAAGATGTTACACATCAAAAAATTTCTCTCATATGAAAAGTATTTTGAGTCCTCAAAGAAGTTGGCCAGCAAATGAATGTTCAGAATCGTGTCAAAATGAAAGTCACAAATTATACCCCTGAAATTGCAGTGTTAAGTAGAGCGGAACAGGGACAATGTTTGCATTAAAATATATTTTTTAAACTATATTAAAGGAATGCATATTTTATGTTGTTTATATATTTCTTATTTTGATAAATATGTTTAAAAAATACATAATAAATGCACAATTTTAGTTTTTTATTTATTTTGAAGGGACAGTTATATTTTTCTTTATTTTTATGTTAATAAATATTTTTAAATAATGCATATTTAATATATAAAAAAAATATAACTCTATATTTTTAATCTCTTTTTCCTAACTTCTCAAGCATTATTGCGGGAATCGAATTGCTTGAAATATTTCCCATATTGTCGCACCCTGATTCATATTGATAGATTGGCTTGGTAAATGTTCAAAGTTAAATGAAAAAAGCTTTACTTTTTAAATATTTTAACGTTATCTCTGCCTCGGGAAATGTTATTTTCTCTAACTATCCACGATTGGTAAACTCTTTCTCGATTAAAAAAAAAAAAACAGGAACCAGTGACACAAATTTTTTTCTTTTAACGGAAAAAATACCGCCATGATAAATTTCCTTTCTGAATGGAGTACCCTAATTACTGACTAATAACACATAGCATATTTATTTTACACGTACAAAACAGAAAAAGTCTTATTTACAAATTTAACAAAATATATAAAAAATACAGATGATCCTCCCCTCCCGTTGAATAGTGCATTAAAATTCATTGACATTTTTAATTATATGTTTACAGTAATAATTTATTTACTTATCATTATTCAACAAATCAAATCAATATGGATTACTAATGCTTTTTCTTGACACATAGAAAAAGGCTTTTGTCAATACTATCCGACTGCGTTGATTCTTGTGGTGCCTGCCTCTTCGTATCATCTATCATACTTACTTTCCATCGTTAGGTTTTAACCCATATAGCCTTATGGCAACTATTTATTTAATCAAAGGAAAAATAAATTTTCAAGCCCTTATATACATGACTGTGTATTCCGGGCCATTATCTGCAGCCATCGTACTGCTTGTAATCCAACGTAATAAGGTACTAATGAAACTATCTGAAAAAAGTTATCTTTCCTGTCTGGCTTTAATAGTCAAAATAAAATGTTAAGTAATTAGCTTTAAATACACAAATAAATGCTTAAAATGGTTTTAAAAGCTCATTTGAATCTGACTTCTTTGAAGTAGAGAGCTTTGTCCGATAGCCCGATCCAACCAAAAATTTAAGTCCAATGTAAATCATAGCAGTGTCGAGAAAAGTTAGTGTAACAGACTTGAGTGAGACGGAATAAAGTATATACACTGCTGTCCAAAGGTTAAGCATGATTGATAATTATGTGAATATATATATAAAGAAGGAACTGTAAATCAGAATGGCGGGAAACGTGATATGCGAGTGCAAAATGGTTATTATATAAGGAAGCAAATCAAAAGAATGATAATAATTAATTTTATTATCCAATGTAGCAGTTTGAAAGAAAACTGAGCATAGCAAGGATTCACACTTTAAAGAAAGAAAGAAAGAAAACATTAAATAAAATACTGATGCTGCAGTTTAATAAGGTGTGTGGTCACCTCTGACAGCCAGGCACGCTGCACAGCGATTTACCATGCTTGCTATGAGATGTTGAATGAGTTGTGGGCTCAAACGGTTCCAAGCTTCTTGGAGAGTTCTCTTCAGTTCTGTAACGGAGCTTGGTGAGTGCGAAAGGGCTGCAATTTGTCTCCCGAGCATATCCCATACATGCTCGATAGGATTTAAATCAGGGGAGTTCGCAGGCCACGATATGCGCTGGATGTTTTTCGTTTCAAGGAAGTCATCAATCAGCCCCGCTCGGTGACATGGCGCATTATCATCCATGAATATGAAGTCAGGACTGACAGCACCTCGAAACAAACGAACATAAGGCTCAAGAACTTCGTCTCTGTATCTTCGAGCAGTCACAGACCCCGTGTCAAAGAAATGAAGGTCTGTGTGGCCATCCATCATGATGCCCGCCCATACCATTACTCCCCTTGATTGAAAATGATGTCTTTCCGTTATGTTTCTTGGTTCAAAACGAGTTCCACGTTCTCTCCATATCGTCACCCCTGAGAATCCCTACTCAGACTAAACCGGGACTCGTCACTGAACATCAAATTGGCCCACTCTCCCACACTCCAATATTGATATTTCAAACTCCAGTTCAAACGAGCACGTTTATGCGCAGACGTGAGGGGAATGCAAACTGCTGGTCTTCTGGCATACAAGCCAGCATAATTGAGTCTCCTGTAAACAGTTTGTCTCGAAATTCGTATTACTGTGGCGACTGTGAGCGCCGAACCAGTTTTCTGGCAGTACTGCCCCTCTGACATCGCGCACTTATTTCCAGATATCGGTCTTGGCGAGGGGTTGTGACTCTTGGTCGACCTGATACTGGTTGTCGGGTAACATCTCCCGTTCTTTGAAACCTCTGCCACAGTCTTGAGATCACAGACTGGTCCACATTCAGAATTCGAGACACTTCGGTTTGTGATCGTGAGCATTCCAACGATTCTTCTTTTCGTAAACATGTCCAATTGGCGTCTTTGTGCCCTCATTCACCTTGTTTGATGGTTAACAACGTTCCTTCGCACATCAGTTGCACGAAACTTCTCTGAGCTGCCTATGCTGTGTGAATCGGTTTCTTCGCGTTCCGATTTGCGCCGGTGTTTCGCGCAGGACGTAGTCGACTGAAAAATTTTGTATATACCCAATGTTTCTTCTTCACCCAATTAATATCCGCAAGAAATTTGGAATAATTCTATGAATATTTACTCCATGTTTTTCGCATTTTACGATTTATGCTTAACTTTTGGACACCAGTGTATATATAACTTTTTAAGAAATACTTTTTAATAAAGGTTTGTAAAAATTGCTCTTACATTTATACAAACGAAAAATACTTTAGATCAATTTTCTTTAGGAAGGATAAATGATATTCCATTTAGTTTTAGTATTTCGATAAAAGGAAATATTAAATTTACTTTATCATAATTGAATAATAATTTTGTAATCCAAACACAACATATTAATAGCGAAAATCTGCGTGTTGGTTTTATATATAGGCACACACACACAACAGACCCAGTTTTCATAGTATGTAATAATTACTGCAATCAATTCCAAAGAAACTGTTGGAATTTTTTTGTTCATTTTATATGGCATAAGAGCAATTGCGAGAATTGTAAACCTATTTCTGACGCACTGCTAATTAGCATATGACGGACTGCTAGTCATTAAAATTTGTTACACCATGAAGACGACACGCAATAAACGTCAAATTTGTATGAAAGTAACAATATACTGTGATATACAAATCATTATCATTTTAAGAGCGAATGTAGGTATAACACCATCTATTGTTAGGATATAAAGAAAAATTATATAGCAGATTTTCCTTCAGAAATTGCATTCGTATGTTGGTTGCTTGTGTAAAGGTCATGTTATGCTTCATGTACGAAGGTAGAAATTCCACCACCAGGTATCGAAATGTTATCACTGGAGAATCATGGTCTATCAGGACTGTGGTTTATCGTATTAGGATATTCGATTTGGTCGTAATCCAATGAATGCCAAACGTATGTGAAATCAAGGGATCCAAGAGATCCTTACAGCATGCCATGTAGAATCTCAATGACCCGCACGCCACTAACGCCCATGAGGATATGTTATCTGTGCAGCCTTGAGAGATTATATGGCCATATCACTGAATCAGGAAAGAGGCTGAATTGCAGGACAAGAATCCGTACGAACAGTAGGTTGACATCTGCGACGCCATGAACTATCAGCTCGGAAACCAGTGTTGAGGCTTTCCTTGTCGCTTCAGCAGAGCTGAAGCTGAACGTCACTAGGAAATTGAACGTTACTCTCTCCATTCCATGTCTGGGTAGTAAATGTGCTCTGATAGTGGATGGACGTTTATGAAAGAGACTCTCCTGATTGGTTGAGAGGAGGTGACAAGGGGGCGTGGTCAAGGTGTCTACTTTAGAATGCATCCGAAGTTGACGGGAAAACTCCATGAGTTGCATGAGTGTCCTGTTTCCCATTGTTTGGTAGCACTCGGTGAGTAGTACTCTATTGGCTGCCCTGATACACTGGAACTTAGCAATGGGGAGGTTCTAAAAGCTAGCCTGTGTGGGATTCCTTAGTGGAAGCAGCTTAATAAAGTTTAAAAATAAAGGGAAACTAATAAAATATAAATCAGAAAGAAAATTAAAATTTTGCAAAAATCACACACCACATGGAGTATGATTAAATGAATTATTAGGGGAAGGGGATTATATGAATCCAGAAGAATTCTCCTGGATCTTTTAGTATTTGGTTCAGGATAGTAGTTATTTAAGTTTTAAACACAGGGACGTTATTAATATTGTATAAATTATCAAAGAATTTATATATAATTGCAAGATTTTGCATATATTTTTTAAGAGGAAGAATTTTAATTGATCAATAAATATCCGAATTTTTAGAAAAATGTTAGCTTTAACAATGTTACGAATAAGAGAATTTCGGGCATTTTCTGGAATTTTACAATACGAATTTGCTGCATAGCCCCACACAGGGCAAGCGTAGCTTATTATGGGCCACAAAACGGCGGTGTAGAGAAGTACCTTGTTATGTGTGTGGATATGCATTTCCGAATTCCAGTCAATTAAGGGGGGAAATTGCTCTTAAAGTATTCCGGTATTAATCACGCGTTTGTATTATATGTTGTTACCAAGTGAGGTTTTATCTAGGATAATACCCAGGTATGCTTCAGCAGAGGTGAGCACACCTATAGTGGTGTGTTGAATGACTAACAGGGGGTGAGACTTGTGTGGATTGGCGTCATCCCAGCTTTCAATGCGAATCCCAGTTATCTACGATATTCTTCTACGGTATATAGATGGCTCGTCATTAATCAGAGTACAATGTGGTTAAAGGTATCATTATAAATGAAGGAATATTTGTCATACTATTTGCACTTTAACAGATTCTTACACCTGCTTTCCTCCACGTAGATTGGATGGCATTTAAAATCTTATCACTGAAATTAATATTCTGCTTTTTCGTTCTGTTATTTTTATCTTATAAATCATAAAATCATTTATATAGTGACACTAATCCCCAAAATAAACATCTTATCATTAAAGAGTTACTCGAAAGGTCTGACACTTTCCCCATCCTTAATCCTTATGGAATATCTATTTTAATGATATCCTTTCTCTTAATTCCTCTAATAGCTTTATTCAGGCTCTTGTTAACGACCTTATAGTTATTTCTAAGGGTTTAATTAGAAAATATCTGTAACCTTAATACTAAGTTTGCCCTTAAGGAAGTAATTACCAATCTTTATTTACAGATTTTAATGGATCAGTCAGTCTTTAATGTATTTAGGTGACACTTGTCCATAGTCTTGGGCACGCGATGGAACTGTTTTGAAGATAAATCCATTATATCAGATTTATAACACAGTTTCTTTATATTATTACACTGAGATATTTAGGAGTTAATTTTGGCTATCTCACTCCCAGCCCTTATATATTTATTCTTTTAAGGAAAAAATACGATATAATTTATTACCTTTTATTTATTATTTATGTTTTTTTTTATAATTGAAGAATTTCATCACTGTCCTTTAGACAAAGATTTCCAATATAGCCGTATTTTATGTTGTATTGAGCAATAGCAAAAATTATTAGAATACACATTTGATTAGATAGTCTCTCTCTCTCTCTCTCTCCTCTCTATTCATTTAAATATTTATGTAATATATCTTCCTATCTCAATTCTTACAAACCCAAATTAACTACGTATAAAAAATTTTATACCGTTTTCTGAATTAAAGATTATAATCATGATTTTTGTAATAATACAACAACAGTTAATGTTCAAAACTGGTTCTTACTTTGAGTGAGAAGGTGGATATGCCTACAAATTCTGCGTTGTTAAAACATTAACCTTTTTTTAAAAAAAATCGTCGCCCAGTTTTTAACTAACCATGGTCAGCTTCTTACTTATCTCAATAGATTTAAACTTAAGATTGATCCCAATGGTATTCGTGGTTCTGTTAAAGACGGACAATAGACTACTACTAGTTTCACTATCGACTCACTGAAGAATTTCATCTTAATCTGATCCCTGATTGTAATATAAAATTTGCCTCTAACCACTTCATGATCATCACTCTATTAATCGCAGTAAGTTAATTTTTTGTCTTAAAATTATCTCTGAAATCGCAAAGCCGCTGCAACCGATTGGTCATGGCTGACTTCTATCGAGTTTAGACCGGCATGACAGGCTATTGCCCCAAAAGACTCATCATGTAGAAAGGCTGATTCAGATTAAATTTGTTGAGGCTTCAAGTCCTAACGTTGGCGTGGTGTGGAAGTAGTGAAGCAGCTCCATTGTTTTCTTATCACTTTACCATGATTCAAAATTTCGAGGTTCTTCGCCAATAACTCTCATGCAGCTTCGAAATGCAACGTTATATTATTAATGCATCAAAGCCCCTGAAGTCGTGAATAGAGTTAACTAGTTTTTTGGAATGCAAAGAGGAAATGCTTATGTTGAAATCTTGAAGATCCCCACTTAGTCTGATTTGGTCATATTCTGCCCCGGGAGTGTTGGGGCTATTCCCCAATTTTTCTTGTTAAAATTGTGTCTGTTACCTCTACCTTACTATTTCACCCTCTATTTCACATTAATGTTTGATTGTTTTTGTAAAATATTTGTCGTTATTAGTTACACATACATTTTCCCATTTTGGTATTTTAGTCTATTGATTTTTTCTTTATATATATGTTACCGTTAAAGTGTGAAATCTGTTATTTCATAGAATAACTAGGAATTTCATGAAATACCTAGACAAGTCAGTTATAAAGCAAATAAAAGCATTGAATCTACTATTTAACTAGGTATTCTATAGAATAACGATTACTTGATCGTTAAAGTATGAAATATGGCACTCGAAAGTTCTTTGAACCGGTTTTAGCTGCTTTGGGGAGGATTTTTCCGATTAGGAACTAGAGATAACCGAATAAAACAATTTTACTTTAGATATGAGTATCAGTTCAGTATTATATCAGCGAGAATTAATTTTCATTGAAGAAGTTCCAAATATTGACACTATACACTTCAATCTGTTGCAACAGCTCAAAATTCCGGTACTGGAAAAGGATTTAAAAAGTGCTTGTGTAGAAAAAAAATGTGTAATAGTAAAAAGTGTGCATGTTTCAAAAATAGTAAGCAGTGCAATCCAAAGTGTCATCACAGCAATCCTTGTTCTAACAAATAATGAAAAGTAAAATGAAGGTATTTCATAAAATATAAATTAATATTTTCTTACATTTTTGTTTTAAAAAGTTTACACAATATGTTTTTATGAAGCAACAGTTTTTTTCCCCAGCATGTATATTTGTTGATAATATTTAAATACAATCTATTTTTGCAACATACTATTTTTCCCCTATTCTGCTTAAGTAATGTTAGCAATATGAGCAATAATAAATTATATCATCTGCTTTCTCTAATTATTTATCAATTATTCATCCGCAAAAGGAATAAAATTATTTTTCGAGAGATTTTAGCTATTTATGCTCAATTAATTTATAAAATATCTTTGAAATTGTTTATTTTTCACTTTAACGGTCTCTGCCCTTAGTTATTTCATAGAATAACTAGGTAAAATATGAATTTTTCCTCTATTATGTACTTTAACTGATTTTTCTAGTTATTTCATGAAATAATTGAATTATACACTTTAACGGTAACATATATATTAGTTTCATTCATATATAAATGTTCTGTTTTTTTAGAATTTAAACTCCCTCTGATTTGTAGAATATATTTAAGGTATCCGAACACGTTCGTAGTACTTTTTAACAAAATAGCATACTAAAACATTATAAATGCTCTTTTAGGACTCAATACCAATAAATATTACTATATTTAACTATCAAAATTTAAAATAAAGTACCTGAAATTTACAAAAATCACAATTATAAGGGAAATTTTTAGCAATATTTCTGAAAAATTTCAAAGCAGTTAGAGAAAAAAGTAATAAACATATATTAGTAAAAGTATTACTAAAGCAAATTAGATGCATTTATCTAGAAAATGTACTAAAATTTTATTTTTTTATTAAAATTTTAAAATTTTAGAGCTGATTGAGTAAACATTTTAAGAAATGTTACATTTTTTATGAGACCATTATTTAAATAACAAGCCATAACTCAAAAAGTATTTATACAATAAGAAATATTTTAGTACATTCTCTAGAAAATAACATAAATATCAGGTTCAAAAAGTTTTATAGAAATACATTCGTAATATTTTGAGTTATCAGACTCATCATGATAGATTTTGAGCAATTTAAATGCTCACTTCTGGTAGATCAAAAACCCACTTCCGGTTTTTCTAAATTTATAAAATGGATTGTAACTTGGCCTCTAGGTAGTGTAGAAACAAAACAAAGTATGTTTCATAAAGTCAAACAATAGCTCTATTCAATAAAATAAGAAAAAAAATATCTGTCTTGACTGAATTTGGTCATTTTCAACGTGTTCGGATACCTTAATCTATCCATTATTCCTTTGATTTATATATAAAGTGTAAATATATAAATTGGGACTCCTTTTTGTTTGCCCGATAGTTTCGGAATACTCATCCTGCTATTTTGTTGTTGTTGTTGCTACTTTTATACTTATATACTTGGCATTATTCTGGGATCCCTTTTGCCCTGTTTACACTCTTGATCCTTCCATTGATGAACCGAAAGAATGTTTGTTCTGATACTTGAAAAAGATTTTATAAAACTTACCAGTCTTTATATCAAATATTATATATACTTCTAAGTTGTCACATTTTCATTGTTTTTTATTTGAACATCTATTATCCCTTAAAAGGGAACTTACTTTGAGCATTTTATGAATTTTGTATTTTTATGGTTGCTTGTAATTTCCAATTTAATGTTAAGATCTTTGTGTTTGTCTTTTTGAAAGTATTGTACCTTTTGGATTTTTGGCATCAATCTGGTGATCCTTTTTCACCATAGTTTACCTTTATCAAAAATATATTTTACACGTATTCTGCCTTTGCTGCGGTTGGGGAGTTTGTTTACTGAACAACAACTCTAAATCCCTTAAATGAGCAAGTTTCTTTTAGACGAAGTAGGAAGGATGATAATATCTTGGTGGAAGTGTATTTTTTATCTCATAGTGTGTTTCACATTATATTTTGTGTTAATTCTCAAGATAAATAAAATAACACAGGTGCACTTTTGTAAATTATGTTTAATTTTATTTTATAAGGCATAATAGCCATATGTATCAGTAAAAAATTTGGTATTCAAAACATCGCCCCCCAAATAGTTTTTCGAGTGGATTTTAATAAATAAACCAGAGTATACCAGGATCAAAAATATAGAGAAAAATAATAACCCGTTTTGATGATCCAATCATGATATCTGATCATGGTAGAATGGACTTTAATGTGCATACACTTATATAGTATGAAGGCATTTTTAAACATTTTACTCGTATTTTTTATACGTTTTTATCATCTAAACTTAATATATTTTCCAAAAAGCATTTAAATGACTAACTATTTTTCTAAAGTTATTAAAATGTTTACTGTCCATTAAAATTAATATAAATAATGAATACTAGTATTTATTGAAAGGGACGAGAGATTCTGATTTTCATTTTAAGCTAGAAAAAATTTATAATGTAGTTGTAGAATAAATGATTTTCTGCTACATATAGCGTTATAATGCAAGACAGATAAAAATGAATAAGGCGTGAAATGAAATTGGTTTTTATTAGTTTTGCTGAGAAAAGTAGAATTTTTCTTTCTTGTTTACATTTCACAAGAAATAAAATTTAAGATAAACTCTATTAAGCTACGTATTGAATGGAACCATACAGCAGATATTGAAACTTATAAGCAAAAATTGAAATTTATAAGAAGAAATAGATAAAAATGAAATTCCAATTTATAAAATTCATTTCACGATAAATATGTATTGAAATTTCTTTTTAAAACACTTTAACATTTCAATGCAGTAAGCTTTAATCTAGTCGAAAAATCAAACATGACTTCAGAAATTTACTATATTAAATTTTTTTTTCTGGAGTGTTATGATATAAAGTTCTCCTCTAAAGTTCTGCTACTGAGTTATTATATTTACATTTACGGCGGATATTTTACAAAATAATAATGATAACAGTAAAAAGCGAAAATAAAAAATAAAGAAAACTGTTTATTCTATGGTCTTAAAATTTCAATAATACCATATATGGTCTCAAAATCTCATTATCTTTCTCAAACTATCCGATATTCTTAGAAATTTTCCACACAAAAAGTAGTTCCTATATATAAAATAGAATTTACCAAAATTCACCAAAAAAACTTATAACTTATGGCAAACCTTTTATTCCTTTTACTATACAGTTTAAGTTATATTCCTGGAATAAATGAATAAATTATAAAGTGTTCTAATGCATAACTTATGAAGGTGTGATTTCTTAGAAGATGATAGTATGATAGAAAGAAATCACCTGTCTAAAAAATTATAACTAAAAACAGTTTTTGTACGAAAAAAATAAAGTAATTTTCCTATTAAAAACGTACACGAAAAATGTAGATATGGGATATGAAGAGAGTAATGGGGGGGGGGAGCGTTAAATTCTAAAGAGTTAGTTCAGGAATCAGCAATTCAGAGAATTTGTCTATATCTTAAAAACATAACTTTATAATCTATTTTTTTTTAAAAAATAAAGTTTTTTTTTTAATTGATAGATACACTTTTTAATATTTCTGTTCAGTTAGTAATGCATACAAATTTAATTTTTTTTTGAGTTATCAAGTAATTTTTTTAATGTTACAAGAATCAGATTTTTTTGGTTACACATTGTAACTCACGAAAGCTAATAACTTTTCATCAAATCATTTTAATAAAAAAAGATTTATAAAAATATTCTCTATAATTTGAAATATAAATCCAAATGGAGTTTTTTACTTACTCTTTACATCAAATTCTCTTCATCTGAATTTCAATTACCAACTGATAAACATTGAAAAAGTTTTTGATTGAAGTTTGGTTTCATATTCGTATTCACTCCCTAGCGAAGATGAAACATTTTCTTTTCCTGCTAGATGTTGAAAATTTCGTAGAATTTTTAGTAAAAACAAAATAAGAACATTATAAAAGAACTAAACAGACCAACTAAACACACAGTATAACTAAATAGAAATTAAAATTCTTACGGGTGGCAATAAGCAAAAAAACGATCGCTATGTTGAATACCTTAGGTTTGTTTCAATAGAAATGTGAAACATAAAACATTCCTTTGAAATTCAAGTACAAATTGAAATTTCTAGTGTACAAAAACTGAAACCTGTTATTAAATATAAGTTCTTTGAATGTCGGAATTGAAATAGAATTTAAAAAGATAATGAATTTTTAAGCTTTTAGTTTTGTTTGTTATAAGTTGTATCGAATAATTTAATTAAAAATGTTATTTTCATGGAAGTATACATTTAAAATTTAAATTACATTTTCGAATATATCACTAAAGTATAAAGTACTTTTACAAAAATACATTATTTCTTATCATATCGTATTAAAATTTTCGTTTTATTATTTGAAACTGTAAATTTATCATATATATATATATTTAAAGCAGCTAAAATTTTAATTAATTTCTTAGAAGATTAAGAAGTGAATAATTAGTTTTTTAAATCAGTGTTAAGAACTTTTAAATACACTAGTGTCCAAAAGTTAAGCATAATTGATAATTATGGAAATAAAGAAGGAACTGTAAATCAGAATGGCGGGAAACGTGATATGCGAGTGTAAAATGGTTATAAAATAAGGAAGCAAATCAAAAGAATGATAATAATTAATTTTATTATCCAAAGTAGCAGTTTGAAAGAAAACTGAGCATAGCAAGGATTCACACTTTAAAGAAAGAATGAAAGAAAACATTAAAAATAAAATACTGATGCTGCAGTTTAATAAAGCGTGTGGTCACCTCTGATAACCAGGCACGCTGCACAGCGATTTACCATGCTTGCTATGAGATGATGAATGAGTTGTGGGCTCAAACAGTTCCAAGCTTCTTGGAGAGCTTTCTTCAGTTCTGTAACGGAGCTTGGTGGGTGCGAAAGGGCTGCAATTTGTCTCCCGAGCATATCCCATACATGCACGATAGGATTTAAATCAGGGGAGTTCGCAGGCCACGACATGCGCTGGATGTTTTCCGTTTCAAGGAAGTCATCAATCAGCACCGCTCGGTGACATGGCGCATTATCATCCATGAATATGAAGTCAGGACTGAGAGCACCTCGAAACAAGCGAACATAAGGCTCAAGAACTTCGTCTCTGTATCTTTGAGCAGTCACAGACCCCGTGTCAAAGAAATGGAGGTCTGTGCGGCCGTCCATCATGATGCCCGCCCATACCATTACTCCCCTTGATCGAAAATGATGTCTTTCCGTTATGTTTCTTGGTTCAAAACGTGTTACACGTTCTCTCCATACCGTTAAAAACAATTAAGCAGATCTAATGTAAGAACACTTCAAGGGGTTCAAAAAGCAAAGAGGAATGAAAAATACCCCTAAAATGGTCCAAGGAGCTCTTTTGGCTTGTCTTAAAAGTTTATGTATAGTGTACTATGCTAAGGAAAATCATGTTGAAAATTTCATGTAGATAACTTAAGGTAACAGGGGCGTGAAGGTGCTTCATATTTTGCATTTGTTTTTTATTTTACTTTCAAAAAATAGAAGGCACTTCGCCTCATCTATCGATGCATTATTTATGAGAATTCGATCAATAGAACGCTAGAAAATTGAATTTTAAAATTGTAAACAAATGTGATGCAACTGTGATTCAGGTACACTTTCTTCAAAATCCGTAGTGTATTCAATATGTATTGTAAAAAACTAATTTTTCTATTCGAAGAATTTAGTTTTTCTATATTTTATGTTAAAATTTAGTGAAAATTGTACATTTTTTGTGCAAAAATTACGGAAAATTTAAATGATTTGTGACAAAATTTTGAAAAAAAATTTTTTTTTTTGAAATGTTAGTTATGTCTAGTTTTGCATTTATAAATACTCAGTATAGTTTTTGAATAATAAATCAAAAGGATATAGTACAAAGTAGATTTTGAGGATTATTCTAAATTAAATACACAGCTTGTAAAATAGACATTTCAATTTTCCTAACTGATTATTGTTAACATTTGAATATTCATGAATATCTCTATATGTTTATTACTTTTGGTTTTACTTTAAAATAAATAAATATTCATATGTATGAATACAAAAACCGAGATTCTTTTGTTATAATTTTTAAAAACAGAGTTTCATTTAAATTAGACATAAAATCAACTTCTTAAATTCATTAAAGACATTTTTTGTGTATTTTTATTACAATAAAAATAGGTGTAAGTAATTTTGTAATATCCTGTAATGAGGATTTTCAAAGTGAAATAAAAATACTAAAACTTATAGACATAAAAGCTTTGGTATTTTAAATGGGAGAAGGTGTGAATCGTTGATAACACGTGTTGCTGAAGTAGGGAAAAGGCAATTAAAAAACTTCTAAAAAATCTAGAATTTTAAACTTACTATTTAAAAACTGAGAAACGATTCAAAATAATTGAATCAACAATGGTATGGCTTCATATTGTATTGAAATATATTATTTTACAAATCATAGATGAAAATATCTTTATTTACAGTTTTCTCAAAATGCATTTTTTGGAGATTCTTGTACACTTTCCTCAAAATCTACTTTACCTATATTGCTGATATTTTGCATAATACAAGATTAACAAATTGTTAACAAAGTGAAAGAATTCGTTTTCGAAAAAACATTCACAAATTTCAGATATTGCACAATTTCTGCATAAAATTTAAAAGAAATTTAAATCACTAAATTTAAAAATCTTTAAAATTTTTATAAACTTATATATATTTTAAAATTTCATTTCATTCATTTTACGGAGTGTTACGTTTACAGAAACTCCGTAAAATTTTATAGCTATATATGCAGTAGATTTTATGCAAAGTGTACCTAAAGGTAAGAACATGCTTGAAAATAAAAAAAATAGTTATTGATTAATTATTGCTCTTACAGATTTATTTGTAGTTTAAAATGAATTTTTTTTTACATTAACAAGTGCATATATATACAGATAATTCAACTTAAAATTTTTTTTCGTTGCTTTTAATTTAAGTAAGGGAAAACCATTTAAAGTTGGTGCAAAAAAATATCGTTTTTCCTTCTCGCAGACGTCCCAGTTACCTTAATTCAATAAAAATTTATGATACTTTGAAATTGGTCGCATTATTTTTGAATCAACCGGCAATAGTTCACAAATATTGTTTAAATTTTTCGTAAAGAAATACTAAACATACAATGCATCAAATATACTTTAATTGCATTTATTAACTCTATTTCTCCAACTTATCACATGCATTAAAAATGATTCACGAGTCTCAAGTCTCTCAAAAAATCATACATGAAACTGATTTTTTTATTACAAACTATTAAAAACTGTTAAGCTAAATTTGTAATATAATGTCACATTATAATGTATTAATAAAATTTCTAGATAAATAATTACTTTTCAAAAAGAGAGAGAGAGAGAGAGAGTTCCAGATTTTCTTTCTCCCCCCTACCTTTTTTTACCCCTCTAACACCACATTTCTCTCTAAAAAAACATATATTGCTACAAAAATTAATATATTGTCTAAAGCATTCAAAAACCATATACCAAACTTTGTATAATTATTCTAAAATATTAATTTAATTTATTTCACATTGTTTAGGTGTGACGATTTTTTAAAAGATCCTTTCATATATTTGTATATAATCTAAATTTATTAAATAGAAAATTTAATCTAGTTTATGCATGAACAGTTTTTATATTCTCTTTTACTATTAGACTTTTAATATTTGAATTGCAATATTGTCTACTTGAATGTGTAAAAATTAATAAATTTTAAAAATAGTTCACGCGAGCGTAATTTTTATTTTATAGTATATAAAGACTTAGAGAGAATAAAAGTCAAAGCAAAAATCTTATTTTTTAAATAGAAAGTTTAAAAGCAAAGTTTTTTTTATAGATAGTAGTAAATTTTATACCATCTGAGCACGCTTTAAAATTGCATATACTTCTACGCAGGTGTTTTAGCAATTACAGCTGTCTAAGACCATGCATTTTTTATGTACAAATGGATGAGAAAATACTTTAAAATAGTCTGACTCGAGTCGGAAAAAAGGTCTGTTTTCTGTTTTTTACCCATCGAATGCTTATTTTTCACTTGTTTGGTTTTCAAGAAAATGTAGAAGGTAGAAATAGAAGAAAATAGCTTCTTCGGAACGTAGAACTGGTTTCTTTCCATGAAAACTTGAGTTCAGCGAAATTTCAGCTCCACTACAATAGAAATATTTTCTTTTAAACACCGAGGTGTGTTCTGTGTGTGTGTATACAATTTAAAGAGAAGAAATTTGAGAGAAATTTGTTTATGCAAGATTCTATGCCTTTTTTTTCAATATTTACTTGAAGACGATTGTTTAGAATTGAGTTTGATATCAACGAACGCTTTTGAACTTACAAAATCTTTAAAAATACTTTGTGAGAATGAGGAGAGAAAATATCAAAAACATGTATATAATAATATTTTTCAAAATTACTGGAAGTAATTTTCGATGTAAGGGTAGTTATATCAAAAATGGAATGTTTACTTCAGAATGAAAACACAATGGAAAGGAATAATAGTACTTGGCCAGAACATATTCCATTTAGTTCGCCCTTTTTATTTATTTATTTTTTAAATTTTGAAGGTAATCTTGCATGTTTTTAACTGTTAGACACAATATTTCTTTGATTTCTTTTTCCTACCGTATCGCGTTACTTGAATATCAGAGTTTGTTTTTGTCCTCATATGTTGTTTATCTAACTCTTCAACAGAGTATTACGTTAAGACCAGAAATTTGATCAACATATTTAATTCAGCTTGGTTTTTTACAGATACACTTATCATTTCTTTTTTGAAGCTTGAGGGAAGATTTGTTAACCCTTTGCCGGGCTATTTTTTTTATAGCGATAGAACATTAAAATATTTTTGGTGATGAGATTGATTTAAGAAAAAGGATTAATTTAGCTTGTTAGGGAATATTGTTTCGATTTTTAAGACCCTTTGTTTAGTGGAAATATGTTTACCACAGCCCACTGTGTGCTATTGAAAGGCCTTTATATACCTATTGTTTCCTTTCACCTCTCCCCACATGAAATTTCTAAAACATGTTTTGTAAATACAATTACCAACAAAAGGAATAGCAAATTAGAAATATTTTACATTCTTAGATGATGAAATTAAGAATTACTGCATATTATTTTCCATGAAATTTATGAAAACAGAGATCAGTACATAGTAAATACAACAAATTAATGAAATATGTTTAGAAATACTACCAGTGGCATAACGTACATCCCCGCAACCCCAGCACTGCAGGGGGGGGGGGGCAAGACTTCTAGGGAGCCCAAAGGCGTCAGCTATTTGTGTAGATTTTCTCAAAATTCGCTTCAGAGTTTTTAAAATCCAACTTTTAAGCGATTTTCCAATTGGCGATCTGACGTCATTCTAAATCAAAATTTTTAATATGCTCATTAGATATCTTTGATCCAAAAAACAAATCAAAAAACATTTTGTTTGATGTGCTGTAATCCCCGCGACGAGAGATGCTTTTTTTTAGTATTTTTTTAAACCTAAATTACTTACAGATAAAATAAAAGGCAGATGGAGAATCAGATATAATGCTAGAAAGATAAAAAAAAATTCATCACTGTTATTATTATAGTATACCTTACATTAACTGTAGGAGAGAAAAAACATGATTTTTACTTTTAACCGAAGCTGCAAAGTAAATTATTGGCAACTTTAGTTCCCCCCTCCCCTCATGCATTTAATTTTCATTTAGCGAAGTCGTATATAACGTATATCTGTTACGTTTTTTTCACGTGAAATAGTATTACGATACTTGGAAAAGCATACAGAGCATTTTCAATTAATTTTTTGCTATCGATTTATGAGTACTCAATCAAATAAAGCATAATGAGAAATGTCTCACAAAATTAGTTTTAGAACAGACATCTCTGTTTTTATATTCAATGCACTTAAATACAGGGTGTGTTCTATTACAACATTTCCATCTCACTTCTTCTCGCTTTCAATGTTAGAAATGTTTTTTTTTATATGAATTTAATATTCTGGTTCAAAAAATGGTATTTTGTCAACAAGACAAGAAGTAACGCGGTTCTAAAATGAGTAGAGTTAAAAAAAACTTTTAAGTGCTTCTCAAAAACGAAAAATTCGAAGGAAACGGAGTATAATATTAATTGCAAATATGCAAATTTGGATAACTTTTTATTATTTACAAGTACAATCTTTGTGCAAGTGCTAGTAATAGTAATGCCAGGGAACCCCTGATGAACAAATCATGGAAGTGAAAATTAATCCACACTTTCGGACACTTCAGCTGATAAGGATACTCTATCTAAAGAAAAGGAGTCGGAAGATAAAAACGAAGAAATAGACTCGAACAGAAGTGATTTTGCGCTTTATGTAGGTGCTTCCATAGATACAGATTTAAGGGAACAAATTTTCTTTTAGTCTGTGTATTAATTTTTTGTAATTGTGTCTTTGTCTTAGGACGCGGAATGTATCAGTCTTCTATTTCTTTTTTCATTAAATCATTTTTGCATCATACAAAGAACTCTCATTTTTAAGAGTGGCAGTATTTATGCTAGAATATAATCGAACTTCAGATCAAGCTCATCCTGGGATTCAGAAGCGAAGAATAAGATAAGTGATACCTTTTTCTTTCGTAAGAATTTGAAATTGAAAATTATTTTACTGTTTTCGTGTCTTTCTTAGTGTATTGTTTTTATTTAAGAAACCAGGTTATCTTTCGTTTGTTGTTAGATTTCCCATTTTAATAAATGCCATAAATACTCTCTAATGTTATACTTTACTTACTTTGTTTACTCAGACTCAGGTTGATTTTGTATTCAGTTATAAGTTTAATGTTTAAATATTTTTACGGGATGTGTAAAGGTACATTATGTTTGGTTTTGTAATCCTTTGAAAGATCCGGCTTGGGGCTCAAATATTTTTCGTTACGCCACTGAATACTACAATATGTAAAATGAATTAAAATTATACATATGTAGATGATTGATAGAGATTAGAATGATGTATTTCGTGACAAGTATATTTACCAAGTCTTGGTAAAGGGTTAATTCAAAATTCTAGCTTTGATAGAAATGAGAGAAAATTTTAAATATCATTTATTAGTGGAACTTTTTTATTCGAACCTTTTTCGCTAAATTTTTTTTGATTGTGGAACTTATTCAACTGAGTGCTAAGCTTTGCAGCTACGTTATAAATTTGCTTGTTAGTTCTTTAGAATAAAAATAAATAGTTTCGATTGTAGAAACAACTGAATGCGAATCACTAAAACACAAAGCTTAGGCCAAAAAACTTGGAGATTAATTAGAGTTAGTACTAAACATGTACATTTATATCACAACGATACCAACTTTGAAGGTAACTCACCAAATTGGCAACCCTAATTTTCTCCGTACCGTAGGTGCTAAATTGACAACCAGTTGCTTCGTTTCAAATTTCTCTTCTTGCCAATCATTCTAAGCCTGCCAACTTGATTCTAAGCAATGGCAAACTGGAATACTAATATGTAAATCTGAGATTTATACCGAATTCTTAAACAAAAAAATTTAATTATAAAATTAATAACAACAATAAAATTATATATAATACTAATTAGTATATTATTATTATTGCTATTATTATATAATATAATAAAATAATAATGTATTACAAAATTAATAACGATAAAATTAAATAATAAAAATAAGTTATTTCTCTCTCTCTCTCTCTCTCTCTAGTTAGTTTTTCTTTTTATTTTTTATTGATTATTATTTATTTATAATTACTTATTATTTTCACACAGTTCTTGATTACACACTCCTTGTTCCTGTCAACGTATTCCGTTTTTAGAATTCGTGTGGTTCTATTCAATGTCGCCAATATAGTTGTGATAATACGTAAGTGCCCAGTTTTGTTAACTGATACTCAGCATTATATTTCAATTGTTTTGCTTTGACCGCAGTATTTTCTTTTTTGTGTTTTGAATATAGTATGAAAAGAGAAACTATCTTGCTTTTTTTCAAACAATCATTTTAATAGCTAACGATTTATATATATATATATATATATATATATATATATATATTCAAGCGATTAGTTATATATAACTACCAAACAATTTATTAGAAATTACATAATTAATCCGCCAAAAGATATTTTACCATGTACTTTATTCTAAAAGGTGATTTGACTGCGCAAAAGTAATAGCATTTTAAGAAAGATTTCAATCAATTCTAAACGGAAAGCTCTACTCTAAGACTATTAAATTAACTAAAATATCTTGTCGTAAAAGTGCATAAAAAATTTCATGCGTAAATCTGCATTAAAACTTGTACGAAAATTAATTTTTTCTCTTCATCCTTTCTTTTTTTCTTTTTCTTATCCCATCTTCTTTTCCTTATTGAAAATTTTACCTCTACGATTTGAAGCCTTTATTACTGATTTAAATGATCTGATAACTAACTTTATCTGAGTGAACATCTGACGGGATATAATTACTTGTTTTGTTTTCACTTTTTTGTTATAAGGATATAAAAGAATAAGAAGGATTATGTAAAAAAATCGTCCAATTTTAAGGATTTGATTGGAATTGTTACCAATTTACGTATTCGCTCTTGATCAAATAATGTAAGGTTAATAATGCAACGCAACTACACAACGTGCAAAATAGAAGAAAACTTAGTAATACTATGGAAACGAAAGAAATTTGATAAAACTTCCGACGCTTTTTACTGTAAAATTCTTAAGAAATTATTCTTATGGATGTGAAATTTAAATATTGAAAGTATATGTTGCATTCTTATTTTTTTCCAATATTAAAAAAAAAAAAAAAATTGTATATTCAGGGAAAAATTCGTATATATAATATAATTTTTCTAGATATGTATGTTAACAATAAATCTCAAAATCCGTTAATGTGCAGATTTCCTAGCTAATCTCCAGAAAACTGAATGGCTCCGTTAAAGAGCGGAATCAAGAGTTTCCCGCATTTTAACTAGGTAACCTGCACATTAGGGGAATCCATATCAATAAAGTTCAAAAGTTTGTTTCTCACATTTCTTTTCTGTTAGGAGTTTTGATTGAAAATGTGTGTGTGTGTGTGTGTGTTGACTCACACCCAGAATAATTTATGCTAATTATTTAAACATAGTGACAGAGACAGTAAATATATTCGACAAGTTTCATTTCCTTAATTGCAATATAATATGTTAAATCATTTTATTCTTTGTATTATAGTTTTTCACTTGATTGATGGTTGGTTTTATCAACTAATGTGCTGATTGTTTGATCAAAAAATAAATAAATTTAATTTAAGGGAACAGAAACATCTTGCTGTTGTTTCACCAAAGATCATATTTTCACTCTAACTAGTATCTATAGTAGGTAATGTGCAGATTATCTAGGTAATTCACTGATTTTCTAGGTAATTTGAGTCTGCTCATTAACAGATTTCCTAGGTAATTTGAATCTGCTCAAGTTAACAGATTTCCTAGGTATTTTGAGTCTGCTCATTAACAGATTTCCTAGGTAATTTGAGTCTGCTCATTAACAGATTTCCTAGGTAATTTGAGTCTGCTCATTAACAGATCACCCTATTTAATCTGCAGATTATCTGATTTCAGCACTTTAGCGGTAAGATATTCAAAACGCTCATAAACATTTTTTCATCAATGGTTATTTATATTATACTGATAAATTTCTTCTTTTGTCATTTAATGATTGATTAACTCTCAGATCTTATAGCTCAGATTTCTTCTTCTTCGTCACTTGACTGAGGTTCAAAATTACGTGGTCTGTTTCCAATAATCATCACGTTTCTTTGAAATGCGACTTTACTAAGCAAACGCTATGCACACACACAAACAATCAACGCTCAGATCCTACATTGAACATATTGCTGATTTTTCACTGACAGGAAAGGGCTAAGTTAGGCGAGATGTTACGAGGTTGTCCACTTCTGTTTTTATTAAAGCGTCATTGCTACTTCGTGGCTCAAAATTCCGACATTTACTTTCTAAGCATAACGACTATAACCAACTATTCAGTCTTTGTAGGACTTGAGTATTTTTCTCTTTTATAACAATTTCCTTATATTTATTTGATAAAAAAAACACACACAACGTTTTTTAAAAGACATTTAAGATATGTGTCTCTTTCATCAGGAGTATTTAAACTAGCTACAATTTTGTTCATTGATTTTCTTCTAAGAAATTCATATTTTAAAGTAAATTTATTTTATATTCTACAAAGGACACTATGTCGTAGCCTCTCGCTACCTCTAAGATTATCAACTCCCCTTCGGGTATTACCTGAATCTGAACGTGTTGAATGCATAATAAATTCACTACTCATTTTAACAAATAAATCTTATTTATTGATCTTTCTTAATTAAGAGATTACACAAATACTATTCAATTTTAAGAACAATAAAACACAGTGGAGAATGAGAAGGATTCAATAATCATGAACGACGGAATCCTATCTGAATCTACGAAGGATCGACGCGTACAATTACAGCTACACACTTATACTTAATTGGAATCAATAAAACTAACCTGATTTCTTATGATATGGCGGGTTCGTCTAGCTGCTTGCTTAATATCTTGATTGGAACAACTTGAATTAGGATTCCTTTAATAGGCGACTTCTTTCTCAGCTATTCTCGCAGTTCTTTTATGAACTAAATTTATCCACAACGGTACGATAGACTCTCCTCACAACATCTACGTTTACCCTTGAAAAACACTTTCTCATTTCATTTCATTCTCTTTTTCTCCTAACTCGCTGAACCCGAACTTATATAAAATATCTCATTTGCATAAATCACGCTTTGGCTCTCGGTGGAGATTGGTTGAAATAAATAAAATATTAAAGAGTACGAGGAGGTTAGTGAAACGCGTAAGAACCCGTCACAACTATATAAACCAGTTCTTCTCAATCTTTCAAAAAGTGCGACTAATTTTTAATCATAATTTTCATCGTGCCCCCTCCATACGATAACAATGTATTGAATTCAATAATAATGAATTTCGACGCTATAGCTACAATACGACTTTAATCATAAACCGTACAAATTATCAAGATAAGTATTTTGTATAAAATTTTATGTATGACAAGAGCCCATGGCGGTCACTGGTAATCATTAAACTTGTTTTCAACTTCGTATATTATAAATTAATCATCAAAGACATTGTGCAGTACTGATATATATACTGTTCGAATTAATTGGGACAAACGTGTTTTTGTTTTTTTGTTTTTGTTTTTTTTTGCCTGAGTGAATATGTGATTACTAGTGATGTCCTGATCCACCTCAAACCTGTTATATCTGCCTTTAGGTAGTGTGACAGATCGACTTTGACTATAATTTATTCATTTTAGTGTATCAGGAGCTCAGTTATGAGCTTTTCAGTGGGGGTAGCTGGTAATTTCAATTTTGCGTTCAGTATAACACGCGTTACTTTTATTTGTTCAAAGATGGATATTACCCGAGGAACCATTCTAAAATAAATCGCTCTCAATAAACACACTTCTATGACTGTGAGAGATATAACTATGGCAGTTGTATGATCGAATTAAGTGTTTCAAGAATTTTAAACACATTTCAAAATTCTGAATCATCGTCTCCAAAAAGAAAAGAAAAATGTGGATACTCCAAGAATTGATAAAATTTTAATAAGAAATAGCAAAATAAACCCAAGAAAGACAAGCATAGACCTTTGAAGGGATTTATTGGATAATGGTGTTGAAGTGAGTACCTCAACTGCACGGAAAAGCTTCTGAAAGGCGGCCTTAAGGCAATAAGACTGAAGAAAAAAAAACTATTTCTAACTCAGAAAATGATGAAAAAATGTTTAGCATGGACTAAAAAATACCGATTATAGACTGTTAACGGATATGTTCTTTTACACTAAAAATATTTCACACCACAAATTAAATGGCGGGAACTTCTGATTTCAAGAATTTTATTAGAGCGTTCTCCATACGCTCTTTCTCACACAAAGGTTTCACATACACTAAACTCTACACACACTAGCGCCCTCTCGCGACAAATATTCACTTGTTATTGTGGGCGTCACAAGAATTATTTGTTCAACACTGAACAGAATAGAAGAAGGCGATTTTGAGTGATGAAACATTTATTTGTGCAGAAATACAAATCAAGTATATATAGTTAGACGAAGTGAAAAGTTGAAACTTTGTTACAGATCATATTCAACAGATTGTTAAACACCCTTCTAAACAGATATTTAGGTTCTTTTCACAACAAATGGCTCTGGAAGCTTAGTTTCTCTTAAATACATGACGAATTCTGTCAAATATATAAACATTTTATGTAGTAGGATTGTTCCATATATTCATGGAAACATTTGATGGAACATTTCAACATGACTTGGCCCCTTGTCACAATTTGGAATTGGTCCATACTTTTATGCGGAAAATAAAATAAAAGTGCTAGATTGACTTTAAAATTCCTCAGACTTAAATCCTATTTAAAATTGATGGCATATTCTCAAGAATCATTTCACTAAGATGAATCGCACGACAACACAGCAAATGATAAAAAGGGCTATACTAGTGTGTTTCTAAGTTGATGAACTCAAGAACAAGTGTGTTGTTACTTTAGTGGAATCAATGCCAAGACGGGTTGAAAATGTAATTTCTGCTAAAGGAAGGCATACTTCGTACTAATACATAGATTTTTCGGTCTATTTAAGGTATGTAATGATAAAAAGCTAAGGCTTTAGAAAAAATAACTTTTTTCCCATTGTCCCAATTAATTTAAACAGTATAGTATTTATAACAGTATTACATCAGAATAAATGTATATTTTATTTTTTTATTATGTCAGAATGTATTTTTTGTTTCCTTTGAGTAAATTAATAACATTTTTTAAAATAATCTTTTATTTCTTCACTTTTCGATATGCTTGCGCCCCGAAGTAGGGTTATCACGCCCCCCAAGGCGCACCCACAGTTTGAGAAACGCTGCGCGAAAAGTTTGATCATTAAAAGGTTTTCAAATAAAGTTATTTATAGAATTTGTGTAAACTCGGATGATGAGAAAGTTTTGATCCTTTCGTGGAATTTTTCGGGACGTTTGTTTACTTCAATTCATACAAATCATGTCAAATATTAAGTAACTGAAGGTGAAAACGATTTCAATATTTGTTTAGTATCTTTGAACTATGAGCCTCAGGCACAGTGAAAGATGAATTTGAAAAATCCATGGTATGCCATAAACCTCTGCTTCATTATAAATCAATAGATGTTATAAATTCTATTAACGTATTAAAATGTTTGTAAGTAAATTGTAAAATATATCAGTTCAATTTCTCAATTTTAATTTGCTTCGAGACACATATGAAGAAACTTGCTAATCTTTTTTTCAACTTAACAAATCTAAAGCTTTTCTACTATTTAAGATTTCCAGAAAAAAAAAACTTCTATTCTTCCCAAAGATAATTTTTAACACTCATGTATTGCGTTTTACGTTCTTCAAAACGAACTCTGATATTGTTTTTTTTTTCAAAGTTCTCTCTTTATCTTTTTCAAATTCATTTCGTTGACTTCTGTATTATATGATGTTAATGCTTACATCTTTTTGTTACGCAAAAAATATTTTATGATGTTTCTCTGAACCTTCATTGTGGCAACGGTAGTTTGGTAGTTTTTGTCCGGAACTCGAGGCTCGAGTGTTGTGCGTTCAAGTCTTTGTGTTACTGAAGAAACGCCTTGTAGAGTGCACCGATGCACGTTAAATCTGTCGACTCAACGTTTTCCCATTGGTGTGGTAGTTAGGAGAGGGAGGTACCAGCTCAAGTGTCATCCGTATCACTTGACCGAGGTTCAAAATTACGAGGTCCGTCACCAATAAAGGTCGTGCAGCTTAATAGTAGGACGTAAAGAATTCTCACACTCTCAGGTTAACGTTAGCCCTCGTGTTGTTTCATAGTGCGATATTAATAACCACACACTCACTCGACGTAAATTAAAATTCAATTGATTAATTAAATAACTTTTAACTAAAAAAATCTTTTTTTTTTGTATGTTTTTAAGTCTTTCTTGAAAAAAATGTAAGCTCTTTCTTTGAATTAAAACCTGTCTTCAAATTTATTTTAACTGTCAAACCTCTTGACTACTCTTTTTTATACGTACGGACTATATTAAATTACTTAAGACTAATTAATAAGACTATGATGTAAAATTTTAAACATTGTTTTCTCTTTACTACAGTTTTTCTTATGAATTCATATTTCTGGGTTGTAAAAATAAAATGGAGAGGGAATTATTCATTTTGCTTTTTCTTATATCACTTAAGGTGTTGTATTTTTTTCCATGGTGTATGTATGCTAAAAATTCAGTGTCTTTCATATGGTTTGGATAGAGGGTTTTCTAGATAAAATGGTTTAAAATTTTAAAAGAAACCCCGGGGTCTTGCGCGTTTTAATGCAGTCTAAAATTTTTTCAAAAATTGGCTAATTATGCTTTAAAAAACGATTTTAAAATGACGCAGTTCACCAATATTCTTTTTTTACACGAATTTTTTGTTTTCGAACGAATCTTCGTAACTTGAGAAACCAAATAAATAAATAAAAAAAAACAGTCGCTAATAGCAAACTTTGTATTTAAAAAAAAACCAGAGGCCGTTTTTAATGAACGGAATTCTTCATTTGAATGAAAGCAGACAGAGTTGTGCCTGACATGTCTAACATATTTACTGATGATAACGTTTTTCATCCAGTTCGCAATAAACGAGCACGCTTGTTATCAAGTAGCAATGAATAGTTG
This sequence comes from Trichonephila clavata, assembly GCA_019973975.1. Taxonomy (NCBI): domain Eukaryota; kingdom Metazoa; phylum Arthropoda; class Arachnida; order Araneae; family Nephilidae; genus Trichonephila; species Trichonephila clavata. The sequence goes on along the minus strand of BMAO01029754.1, from coordinate 22,711 downwards.
TTAATGAGTAGTTTTGTTCTTAATTTTAAGTTGTATGTGCTTATAGACTGAATTTCCACAGAACTAGGGCCAAACAAACAAGGTTTAACTTAAGGCGAGCCACAAAAAAACAAAAACAAGAAAAATCAATATTCATTGAAAACGTAGGTTTATTTCGAAATATACATTTTTTTATAAACATATATAAAAGAACAAGAAAAGTTTAATGTTCACATAAATATAGTAAAAAGTGTATCATTAAAAAAAAGTTTAGCGAATTCTATCTATTTTATTTTTATTCTGCGTTGATTTGTTATTTTATTATATATTATTGCGTGCCGATATATTGACCGGGCCGCAAAAATGTCCGTTTTGGAGTGGACCGCGAGTTTGATACCCATGGCGTTCACCAACCAAAGACTTTTCCAGCATTTTTGCTGTACTAAGAATAAAAAGTTTCCTACACTTATTTTTGCCTTTCTTGTGTTTTATGTCGTCACTACCGTACCAGGAAAGCGTTTCCGACCATGTATATATATATATATATATATATATATATATATGAGATTTTCTATCATCTTGGTGTACTTTTTCTGTCCTGACAGTTTGTAACCATTGTACTGATAAACCCTGTATGTAAGAGACCGTAGCTATCTAAAACTACCTTTTTCTGAAACTGTGACTCTTAGAAACAGAATTATAAATGTTTTGATTGAGAAGATGATAAAAAAAAGAGAAAGAAAGAGAAAAGGAGAAAAAACACATCGAAGTGCTATTTTGAAACAAAAAGTTGAAGTCTTCCCCTAAACATTCATGTTTTTCCCTTCTGTTTTAAAATTTTTTTCAGCCTATATTTTAAGAAAAAGTTAAAAAAATATATTCAGATTGTTTTTGAAACATTTGGTTTGTATGATATATTTTCCTGTGTAAATATCTATCCATTTTCTGAAAAACTTTATTTTTAGAAAAATTGTAATTTTTAAAATGTGATCATACAAGACTTTTTATATATTTATATAAAATTTAGTAAAATATTTCCATCAGAGCCAGAACAAGGATTTTGGACATTTATAATTTAGAAGTAGATTTATTCTTGTTTTAATATATTAAAGTAGATAAATTTTAATAGTGAGTGAGTGAAATTTAACGTCGCATTATTCAGCTACATGAGGGCTTTTGGCAACGGACCTCGTAATTTTGAACCATGATCAAGTGACGAGGACGACACCTGAGCTGTCACCCCACTCTCCTAATTACCACACCACACCAACGGATAGACGTTTGAACTCTCGACAGATTTAGCGTGCATCGCTTTCCTACACGGCTAAATTTTAACAAAAGACATACAAATGACAGAAGAGCGAAGAATAAACGAAATTTCAATTTTTCGATTCTGATATGTCACTATATTATTCGTTTTTGAAATGACTTTCGGAATAAGAGATATTTTAATTTTTACAAAAAATAAAGCACTTTATCCTAGTTATTATATGAAATAGCTTAAAAAAACAGTGGTTATATTCACATAAGGGACTGTAAATTTTGTAATAAAACAGTGATTGATAAATCTGATGATTAAAACGCTTCTACTATTGTACAGAATATGCACAAAAAATTTCAGTTAATTGTTTTCAAAACTTTTTGAGCAATCGCTGTCCCCGTTTGTGAGCGATTTTAAAAAAAAAACATTTCGAGTAAAATGTGTTTTAAAGTATGACATCTTGCTTAAAGTAATGGCATCTGCTTTGACTAAAACTCTTGTAGTTTTTGTTTTAGTGAACGGAAAATAATAAACTTGGTATTTTTATACACCTAATAAGATGGCCTATAAAATAAAATCATAAAAAATTTAATCATAATAAATTTTCGCAAAATTTACAATTTTAAGGTAGTCAGATACCCCTTAAAAACGTTTTAATTTCATCTCTTACGTGGTTCTTAAATGAAAGGGAACGCATTCCCTTTTTTTACATTACAAATTGTATCGTTTTTTGCACTGTTTTTCACACTATTTTGGGGAGAAATGTATCTCCGGGAAAAAAAAAGAGTTAGGGGTGCAAATATTCTCTTTCCTCAAGTAGTGCTTGATGTTCTCTGACCTTTTCGAGGATTAACTGTGTGTGTGTGGTCTTGGTATAATTTCTCTTCTTAATAAAAAGAAAATAACTTAGACGTAGATGTGTGAGGTGCGTTTCTTTATCAAAAATAAGCCATAAATGAAACCCTATTGTGTGCGATGCTTCTCAATAACAGTTTAAAAGGGATTGCATTTACATGATTACATATCACATCAAATATATTATAGATAAAACGAATAGGTGCCTAAAAATAAATAAAAACTTTCGAAAATTTTTAGATCACTCTTGAATTAAAGAACAATAAACCAATTATAGCTAGATTCAGTGATATAAATCCAAGTTCAAAGTTTAAAATATAAAGGCATAATTTTAGCAAAATTAATAATAATATTTATATTTTTTACTTAATAATGATGAATTAATAATATTAAGTAGTGCTGAGGCTACAGAAAAAATGTTAAGAATAATTTTCTATAGTATAATAACAATAAGCTAAAAGTAAATATTTTGTGTAAGTATCATTTCTTAGTGAATCACAATCTTTAATTAGATATAAGAGGGGGTTTTCTTTTTTTTAAAAATCATACAACTTAAAATTTTTATTATACAATTATTAATAATAGTATTCAATTTGTCTTGGAAAAAATAATCAATGCAAAAAATTTAGGATTTATAAGGATAAATATATATATATATATAATTAATCAGACATTTTTGTTTTAAACAATATTTAATGAGGTAATTATAATTTTTGATTTTTTTATGTGAAACTAGGAAGCTGTTCAGTTAAAATTAATAAAAATAAAGCTTTTCAAAATTAATAAACTTTTATTCCTATCCTTATCTGGTACTTTAATAATATTGTGTGAATAGTAAAAATCGTTTATCTCTTCAAAAATTTAAATGCATATTAAATTATCTTTCAACTGTATTTGCATACCTACGAAACAGTCTTTACAGAGTTATTATTTGTGTGAATCAAATTATATGGTAGTCTGTATGTAAATTTATATTTGGTTTGAAGTTCTTCTATTCTTTCCAAAAAGATATCATCAATATATATCGAAAAGTATTATTTATATAAATATCTTTAAAAAAAAGTGTAGTTATTGTCAGACAATTTCTATCTTATCTCTTTTATGTTAAGCCTGCAATCTTGTATAAGGTCCTATCCACGTCTTTCATTAATCCTATAGGGCAGTACTTCTCAAACTTTCAACATTTGCAATCCAATTTTCAATCATAACTTTCATCGTGCCCCCCTCCACGCAATAACAATGTATTGAATGCAATAATAATGTACTTGGGGGCTAAAACTACAATACGACTTCACTTATTAACTGTACAAATGATCAAGATAAGTATTAAATTTTGTATATAATTTGTATATGACAAGTCCACACGAGACAATCACTAGTAATTATTAAACTTGTTCTTAACTTAGTATTGATATATTAATTATCAAATCATTGGGCAGTAATGAAACATTTATAAGTATACTATATCAGTGTAAATGTGTATTTTATTTTTTATTATGTCAGAATGTATTTTGTTTTGTTTCCTTTCAGTAAATTAATAACTTTTAAATGATCTTTTACTTTCAACTTTTCTATATGCTCGCGCCCACCACGCAGGATTACCACTCTTTCCCGAGGGGCGCGCCCCACAGTTTGAGAAACGCTGCTCTAGGGACGTTCTTTTTAACTGTTGTATGATTATAAAATCGCTTTCCTTGGAAGAACCCATGATCATACAATTGTGAGTTGCTATTTAAAATCAAGCGAAAAGAGAGAGGGGTCGATGTTCGTCAGGCTGAGACGGAGATTAGAGGTATAATAAAATTGAAGCCATTGTAGTTTCAGTAATGAGAGCCCAAATCTCTATGGAGAAAGATCACCAGTGCTGCGGAATTAATAATCAAAGTTAGATATTTTAAGAATTATTATTAATCTTTAGGTTAAAGTAATTAAGTTGACCGTTCCCTTTGCTTAAGCTAAAATTGATAATCAATTGATACGTAAAATAAAGGTGTTAGTTTTATTATAAAATTTCTCTTAATTCTAAGCATCCCAATCCACAAGCGATAGTGGGGTCGCTATAATCTCTTGATAATAACTACCATTATTATACAAGAGATTCTCTTACAAAACTAATCTAATAGGAAAACGTATCCTAATTCATAACATTTTTAAGTATATTAGTTATAAAAGTGTAAGCATTTTATTCATATCATTAACAGTAATAGCATCGAAAAGGTCATCAAAATCTAAACTACAGATAAATTATTTCTTATTTCTGGGGATTTTTAATTTTTGTTACTATTTTTAGTTATAGTAGTTGAATTAAGTTTATTTATTATAACCTGTACATGATTTCTTGAAGTATACTAGGATAAACTTTTTGTTAACGTATAGGCAAGTATCGCTGGTGGTTCATGCATGATGAAGTCACAGCTCACTTTTTCATCAAAATCTGACATTTATTGAATGACACATTTTCAACTCGATGGTTTAGAAGTGGCGATTCAGTGACTTTTGGCCTCCACGTTCACCAGATCTAAGCCCACAAGGCATTTTCTTGGGGTAGAGGGTGGAGCACACATGAAATCATTGCTGTACAATTTGCCTGCGAATAACGTGAAATATTTCTTAGCGAAAATCACAATAGGCATATTAAACACAAGAGAGTTTTTGAAGCACTACTGTTTCTTTCTCAGGAGTAAATTGTGTAACATCACTTGGCTGCTACTTTAAGTCTTGTCCTGATATCAGTAAATGGGTTTATGCAACTTATGATTTTGTTATTTTATTGTCTTTTCAGTTTCAACTGTTCTATTTGGGCATCACAATAAATGCTTATTTGCTACTCAGATAGGAATATGACCTTAGGTTCTATATAGCGGTATTTCTCGCATTGATGAATATTAACTACCCCTCTTATTTTGCTTGCGCTCTGTCTGAATGCCTTATATATATGCGTGTTGTAACATTTCCCACCTTGAAGCTAATAGATCGGCTTTTCTATGCAGACAACATCACGCCGTTCATATCCACACGTGCACCTCTAAAATATTGCAGGATCCTTTCATCTGACATCAAGCGGACAGCCATAGCCAAAAAAAAACCCATCTACAACCCCCCTGGAAGCCGATCCTCGAGGGGAATTCGAGATGTAAGAAGGGACCACCTCACCTCAAGAGAACGAAGAGGCAGATCACTTGGAACTCTCGAAAAGAGAAGTGTTTTGCCCTCCTCTTTCACAAAAAGGTATTCTATAGTATTAAAACACTGAATAGTTTGAATAACTTGTATCTAATTGAATATATTATAATAAATCAATAATTTAATTTCTTATATATCTCAGACTACTCACTAATTTTCCAGATACGTCTCAGCGTGTATGTGAGTGCGTGTGTTAGAAAATGATTAAAAAAATGCTTTCTCCGTTTGAAGTTTTAACATGAAGAAACGTGTTTTTTTGTTGTTCTGAATAATAATAATAAAGAAGAGACAAATTTACATAATGTCAGTTGTAAGTAATAGTAGTATTTTTATATTTTCTTTCTATTACTTTTTTTATTCATTTTTATTTAGTAACTTATTTGAATTTCAAAGTTTAAAAAGTGCAAAATTAGATTCGTATCAAGAGAATCCATTATCAGAAATATTTTAAAAGTGAGTAAATTCGCTTAGTATATAATAGATAAAGTGCATATTTCCATGAAAATATCAAATAGGTATAACGTTAGAGAAAAAAAAAAGATTGCAAGTTGAGTAAATTACAAATGTAGTTGTCCTTAAAGAATTAAAATGTTGTTCAAAAGGCTGCTACACTAATTGTGTAATTCATATTTTTTGCTACTATTTCTAAATACACACACACACAGATAAATATAACTGTTATATATAACATGGGAGTTAATTTCCAAAAAAATGCCGTGTTTAAAGAATCCGTTTTAAACGAAACAAAGAATTAGTACAAAAATAGAGGCTAGGCTCCAAAAATTGTAGAGCATGTTATTATATTTTCATAATTAAGATAAATATCTTTTATTAAAACTTTCTTAAGAAATAATACATATTTAAGTGCAAAAGTCTCCCCTTCATAACTGAGAAAAAGCTCTATCAACCGTCAATGTTTATCTCTTTTAAGGTTCCTTTTTTATATTCTCCAGATATAGCTTAGGGGCAGAGATTAATTCATAAAAATATAAACGTAATTATATAATCTGTTATAAAAATTGAGTATTACCTACCGAAAAATATTTAATATACATAGCCAAAAGAGAGACACAATCAAATTCTTTAAATGTATTTAAGTAATTCAAGAATATTCTGCACGAAAATCTGATAATTAAGTACGCGCTCGAATGAAAAAATGTCAAATGAAGTACCTCTCGCACTTATGGTATCCGACTACCCTAAAATTGTGGATTTTACCAAAAATTGACAAATTTTTATGAGTTTATTTTATAGGCCATCTTATTAGCTTTATAAAAATACCAAGTTTATTACTTTCCGTTCACTAGAACAAAAACTACAAGTGTTTTAGTAAAAGCAGATGTCATTATTTTTAGCAAGATGTCATTCTTTAAAACTCGTTTTACTCGAAATGTGTTTTTTTTTCGAAAATGATCAAACGGGAACCGCAATTGCTCAAAAAGTTTCGAAAATAATTAACTGAATTTTTTTGTGTGTATGTTCTGTATAATAGTAGAAGTGTTTTAACCTTCAGATTTATCAATCACTGTTCGATTGCAAAATGTACAGTCCCTTATGCGAATATTATCCCTGTTTTTTTTTAACCAATTTCATATAATAACTAAGGTAAAGTGCTCTAGTTTTTGTAAAAATTAAAATATCTCTTATCCTGAGGGTCATTTCAAAAATAAATAACATAGCAACACATCAGAAATTGAAATTTTTTTTATAAACGTTTGGTACAGAATGGGCTCCGTTTATGTTATTTTTTGTAAATTTTTACTCATTTTTTCCCATTTTAGTAATAAGGATTTCTTTTTCTCTTCTTAATTTTAGCATATTTTTCTTAAAATATACTAAACAAATCTAAAAACCACAAAAAAATCCATATCTCCATTTTTTTTTAAAAAAAGTTATCGCAAGTAGGGATACCTTAAAAGCTTTATGACGTTCATTGAGCAATTTTGTACCGAGTATCTCTAATTTCAAATTAGATGAAGTTCACTCTCTCTCTCTCTCTGTTTGGAACTTTTATTACATTTCATGTTGGATGTGGATCTTATACAGTGGTTCTCTAACCCTGTTAGACTGAATTCGCGCAATAAAAGCACCGTGTTATACGGGATGCTCTCAATTCTCAAACCGGGTGAATCCACATTATGGAAGTTGTCACGGTACCTCTCCCTCATGTTGGCTGAGGTAGAAGTGACACTCATTAATCGAATGCTCAGAGGATACAAAAAGATAATCACAATAATTCATTATATTAATTTAACGTTAAATCTGATTACGCGATATTTAAACAAGACAATCAACGAGTAATAAATAATGGATACATATCTTTAATACGATTCAACCTCAGAACCTCACCCACGAGAAATCTTCAAATAACTTCTAATAGATGAATGGCAATAATTCCGGACTCCAGTTCAAGAATAAACTATTATAATTAAAGCATTACTAATGCGGCTATATTATCCACATAAATCTATTCTGTATCTCACTGACTATTTATATACTATTTAGTAGTGACGCTCGTTTGAGGAGTGGAGTTATTCTACCTGGAAGTGCTACAATTTGGCTGAAGGAAAAAAATCTGATTTAAAGAGGGTAGACCTCGCGGATAGCTCACTGTAAGAAAGTGCCTTGTTTTCCGAGGTTATCTGCATTTATTTCCCTTCAGTAATACCACAGTTTCTTTAGTAATCGTCTAAAAAATTAAATTTGTCAGCATAATTACGAACTTCCCTCGTGACTTTCTGTAATTTTTTCTGTAATTGAGAGAACATTTTGGTATTTTGAAACCAAGCAAAATCTACAACAAATTATTGCACTGTTAAACAGTAATTTAGATTTTCACAATCATTTTCATTTTATTGTGATGATAGAAAAAGAAATGAAAGTTATACAGTGAAACATATATTAACGTCGCACTTTAAAGCCTCACGTGGGCTATTAGTGACGAACCTCGTAATTTTAATCCATGCTCAAGTGAGGAGGATGACACATGGGCTTGCACCTCTCTCTCCTAACTATCAACTTAACTGGAGGACATTGAGCCACAGAAAATTCAACTTGCGTCTGCCTCCTCTACACGACGGGTCTTCAGTGGCACCAGGACTTGAGCCCACTACAGTCCGGCCGCAAGTCTGTGCCCATAACCACTAGGTTACCGCGGCCACAAAAAGTACAGCAGTTTGCTTGGAGAAAAAAAATATTTTCTCCTGTAGCACTAAAAACTATAACATTAGCTAACATTCACTGATTGCTTTATGATTCTTTAAAATGCATTTTAGGAATAATGAACTGTTTTGAAATAAAACTGATATACTCTAAGCAAAATAACACGAATAATCTTTATCGTATAAGTCAGAAAAATATTGCGTGTGAGTGTGAAAAGTATGTATCACTTATAAAAACGGAATTACTGAAAGGAAAAAAATCCACAGATAGAAATATATATATAGAGAGAGAGAGCTTTGTTTCTTCTAAGTAAGTTCTTGTTGTTATTATTAATATTGCTTATACACAATATTTAAAAAAAATAAGTTAATTACCTTATTAATCCAATAAAGGAAAGATAAAATACACAAGAAACAAAGTTATATGATAAAAATATAAGTGTTTATTAGTTTTACCTTTTAAGAAATAAATATAATTAAAATTAAAAGAAAAACACAAGAAAAAAGTCTTCCAAATTCCAACATAAAAAAAAAATCTTACTCATTTTAAGACTTTTTCTTTGCTAATTAATTACTAATTTTTATTTAATAGCTTTTAGTTTTAATTTGGAAATAATGAATTTAACTGTGATTCCGCAAAGGCTTAATAGCAACTGAGAATCTCATTAATTGTTTTTTTCCAGCATAAAACCCGATAAAACAAAGAAAATAGATTACGGAAAGGTTTCTCCTATGTCCATCTGAAAAATATTTGTAAATAAAGAAATTAAATTGCAGATACTTATTTTTTGAAATTTATATAATTATCCTGGATGCGTTCCAAAAATAAACCAAGATAATTTTTGAAAATGTTTTTGTCAATTCCTTTAGGTGGAAATTAAATGCGCTGAAATCTACGTAATATAGTAGAGTCCCGAAAACTCGGCACTGGATAACCTGGCTGTTCGAATAACTCGGCCATACCCTTGCAGGGTGTCCGATATAAAAATTACTACTGTCGTCACAGATACTGAAAAATGCAGGTAAATGTGATGAAAATTTTAAGAGGTCTCAGGGCTGTTAACTTTTTCTGGAGGGCTGAAAATATAAACAATATTCAAATAAATATAACTATATTAAATTAAAATTAAATAATTCGAATCTTTTACACATTATTTATAAAGGAATGAGGCTTCAGAAAAGTGTATATAAAATGGTTAAAATATAATCATAATTTTAAAAATTATAAGCATATGAAAAAGAAATATTAATTAAGTTTTACTGCGCGCATGCTATTTTCAAAAGTATTAGCTTTAATTACTAGCAATAAGTTGATTTATAAAGTTAAATGTATCCTTATTACACCATAGTAAATTTAAATAAATAGAATAATAAATTACATTTTTTAATAAATAAAAAACATTATATTTTCAAAATTTTTTTAAAAAATTTCAATATTTTTCAAATATTTTGAAATACAAAAGAAATATTGTTCTTAATTTACTAGGGCTTAAAGTGTATGATACATTTTATAATTCTATAAAGTTTTATGCATCAAAGGCTACTATTTTAGAAAATAGTGTGTGCGCAGTAAAACTTAATTAATATTTCTTATAAAAAAATTTCTGATTTTCGTATGCTTATAATTTTTAAAATTATGAATATATTTTAAACATTTTACACTTTTCTGAAGCCTCATTCCTTTTTTATTAATGTGTAAAAGATTCGAATTATTTAATTGTAATTTAAAAGAGTTATATGCATTTGAATATTGTTTATATTTTCAGCCCTCAGAAAAGTTAACACCCCTGAGACCCCTCGTTGAAGACACCGTACGCACACCTATTATTATATTTTCTTAATCCTTATTTCCAGGGACAGATAGACACTTATATCCAATATATTTTATATCAGTCCAATGATTCACACCATCCTTTTGGCATTTTGGTTTATTTCGCAGACAACACAGAAGACAAGTACACAGCACAAAGAACATTACATGACTCTGACTGTACAAGTCAAACGAAGTATACATCTATCAGATGACTTGCAGCGCCATCTATACAATTAATATTTAATTTACAACGCCAATGATATCACATAGTGAGGGACTAATGGCTGTCGAAACCACCCTTCAGTATTTTGAACAATAATGTGCGTCGGTAGTGGACTTACTGTTCCTTTGTCATTTTCGTGATGAAACAGTAAAATACAGAGCGCAGTATGTGCGTGTGTGTATGTGGAAACAGTAGCACATTACGCATTTCTTTTTAAAAAAGTAGCCAATGTTTGCAAAGTTGGCTCTTCGTTTTCATTACAGACAGCTTTACGACTTCATAAAATATTTCTCCGTGGTGTGTCCGATCAAGTAAATTACTGTATACTATGTATTTAACTATGTATTAATTAATTTTCATATTTAATACCCTTTTATTAGCTTTATTGTGTATGTAACGGAATCTTTGAACTCAATTTTTACCACTTTAAAAAGTCTGATAATACGAGATTTTTCTCACTTGTTCAGGGGATCGATGACAATATAATAATTTAATAATTTTGTACCATTGTCCTGATCAGGATCATCAAGATTAACGATTTCCCATTTTCAGATCCCATCCCGCATCTGGCGACTCATTTCAGATCCCATTTCCAGATTTGGTGACTAATACCAGATTTGGCGACTAATTCCAGATTTGGCGACAAAAAGATTAAATTACAACTTAGTTCGATTAACAACAAAGAGTGTTTTTTAGTTTTTTAAACCATAATTTATTAAGTAGTATAAATGCTCTATGCCTTCATAAAGTGCCTACTTTTCCTTTGTTTAAGGGTATTTGGACTGTTTATTTTCAATCGTATTCTCAATTAAAGAATACTTACAAGTACAGGACAATATTTTCTTAGAAAACACTCGTGCTTATTCTTTTTTAATCCCATTTTCGATAACTCGACATTTTCACAAACTTGGCCACGTTTCAGTCCCCTTACAGGACTTTACTGAAATAACGCAAAAAAATGTTTTACATACCAGGAACAGAAAAAAAAATCTCTCATACACAATTAATCCTAAATATGATAGGTATAAAAATGTGAATATTAGTACAATAATTACGATCTGATCTAAGCAGCTTGAATTTTTCTGCACCAGCGAGAATTATGAGAAAAAACTCCTACTTAAGAGGATAAGTTTATCATATTAAATAATAAAAATAACTCTCATTATGTAATTTTTATAAAATTTTTAACATGTTTTCTAAAGAGCTTGATATTTTTAATATGTCTTTAGGTATTTTTAAATGTAAAGTTTTATGGGTTTTTTGAATTGTTAATATGCATTAATTTTATTCTCAGTGTTTTTTTTTTTGTGAGTTATTTTTTTCGTGTTTGTATTTTTTCCTGTTTTTCTTATGTCTAGCTGTTTATTTTTCTTCAATGGTACTTGACCAAATTTTTTGGTTCTTGCTGTTCGTTTTCTTTTTCTTTCTTTTTTTGTCATGCAATCTGTAACCGGAGTTTGTTTTTTCTATAGTGTGCATTTCCTTTAAATAAATAAATATTAAAAAATACATTTAAAGGAACACTAATTAATTAAAAACCACTAATCATGTGGTATTAACAATTCGATAAATAATAGATATTGAACCAAGAGTCAATCTGGTGAATTAATAAAACAGCTATATATAAAGAATTTAGTAAAAAAAGCTGGATTTGTGTGGCAATAGGAGAATCGTCACACCGTTTGTCTTATAAAGTACAGAAATAAAAAATAGGCATTTACACATATTTATATATAGGCTTACATTTTTATTACATTAAACCAGTGTTTCTCAAACTGTGAGGCGCGGCCTCTTTGGGGAGCCGGATAACCATATGTGGGGGAAGCAAGCATATCGAAAATAAACAAGATATCCATCATTGGCATGGCCAAGTAATTTTAGCGCTTTTTTCACATATTGTATTTTACAATAATGCAACTAATGAACTTTTTACTAACAGAAAGTAGTACTGTTCCACTCCATTTTTTTGTGAAGATTTCCTCATTTTTGTGAAGATTTCCTCCAAAATGCAGGTAGATTTTTTTTAAAAAACTTTTTGCAAACAATAAATTTACTAGGTAAAATTTGAGAAAAATTTGTTATAAACTAGCGAAATTAGGGAAATTTGTAGGAAAATTCGGGAAAACTATGGGAAAATTTAAATATGATTCGGCTCATCTAGGGCACAAATGCCGAAAACCCGAGGTCAATTGATTGCTTATTGGCTGAGAAAAAGGTACGACGAAATATGGAACGAAGACGAAATTTGCGTCCTAATAGCGCTTTTGTTCCACTACGTGAAAAACGCGCTAAAAATTGTTTAAAAAATTTATAAATATACTGAAAGGAAGCAAAACAAAATACATTCTGGCATAATAAAAAATAAAATACACATTTACATGGCATAATATACTTCTATAAATATACCAGTATTGCTGAATGTATTTGTGTGTGTGGATAAAAAATTAATGTATCAATACTTAGATAAGAACAAGTGACTACCACAGGCTTGTCATATACAAAATTTAATACTTATCTTGATAATTTGCATGGTTTATAATTAAAATCGTATTGTGCAGCTTTAGCGTCAAAGTACATTATTCAATTCAATACATTGTTATTGTATGGAAGGGGTGCGAGGAAAATTATATATATGATTGAAAACTTGGTCGCGAATGTTGAAATTTTGAGGAGCACTGCATTAAATTAATATATTCGTGTTATATGACATCAAATAGTTAGAGCCTGTTTATAAAACCCTATTTTTTCAAACAGGGGGATCTTTCAATAATTGATTATCTTATTCTACAAAGTAAGATGGATAATGTTGATTTTTTCATGGTTGTTTGGTTGGTTTCATCAGAGAAAAGGCATGTTTGGCCAATTTACGCCGAATACTGGAAAATTTACGAAAAATCGTGTATTTATGATCGTATACTCTAATACATGCAAAAAAAAGGAAGAAAAATGGAAAGGGTGGCAAAAAAAAAAAGAAGAAGAAACGGAAAAGAGAAGAGAATGATCACTAAAGAATAACGGAGGCCAGACATCCGTGTTTACCAAAGAAAGTAAACCCCGCAGGAGAAAGAAAAGATCATTAAGTCAGGTCGAGGTCATAAAGCTTATACTTACTTAAAGAAAATAAGCCTCCCCCGGAGTTTCCCCTTATTAATTTCATTAATTAATTATTTCAAATAATGAACGAGTAACATAAATCTCATAACATATAAGGTAAAATTTCTTAACATCTATTTTAGGAAGGAGAGGTGCAAATTGACTTATAAAAGTAAGCTGAAATTTCGTTTTTGTTTTATGTAGAGTAAAGAGATTAACTTCAGGCAAAATGTAATTGTCTTTTATAGAGCTGATGCATTATAAATCAAAGCGTTAAAATTATTTTTTAAACCTAAATTATTAGTAGCCTCTATCACTTAAATATCAAAAACTTAAGTATGTGCTCAGAGAGAAATTTCAAATTTAAATGGATTTTAAAAATTATACTGTTTCTGAAAAGTGACCACACTTTCAAACACTTTTACACGCAAATGTTCCATTATTGGAACATCGATTTTGAAGTTTTCTGAAAAATTCAATTTTATTCATATTGTTCCGTAAAAATTATTTTGAAGACAAAAAATATGGATTAATTTTTTGAAATTGAAGTACTGTTGCTAGAGTAAATAGTCTCTCTGAGAAAAAAATTCTAAATTATGCATTTTTTTCTACTTTTGATCGGGCAAAATTTAAAATTTCATATGAAATTCAAAATTTAAAGAAATATTTTTATTATTTAGTAAAAATAATTAAAAATGATCATTTTAACTATATATAGACTGCAAGATATCATAAAAAATATCGTTATTTTTTTTACTATCAGTTTTGAAATTTCAATGTTCCAAAAATGGAACATTGGAGTGTAAAGGTATGCTTTTTAACACAATGCAGTTATTACGTTTACAGTTCACAGAAGAGTGGGAAAAGATTTCTGAACGCTAAAAACTCATAGTATGTGTCGGTAGAAAATATTTATGACTTGACTTCCTTTTCGAATCCCTCTCCAACTCCCCCCACCCCTCCCCTTCAACCGTTTCTGTACAATCTCAAGTGAATTTCTCAGCTGCAGCAAAACTACCACGTGCATTTGTTCGATAGTTAGATGTAGCGTATGTCTTATTTGGACAGGAGCGTCACGTAATAAGGTCTTATATTATTTTGTGTTTCGTCAGTTAGTAATATCCATTACGCTGATAAGATGTCGCATTCAAAGCCATTCCGGATTGTAGAAGAGGCTTTGTTACGCTTATCTTTATACACGATCAGATTATGTAAAACCTTTTGATATTTGTCAGTTTCCCCTAGAAGAAAGTGGGTGGTTAACTGACGAGGAAGATACCGAGGAAGAAACTTTTCAGTCTGTCCTACCAGTAGATGTTTGTGGCAAAATCGAAATTTCTGCAAGCATAAATGATGATGAAATATCTCATGTATGTCAGAAAAGCACGACGAAAAAATGCCTCGAGTGCGAAAAAAGATTGCTTGAGAAATGTTTTCCTAGCTATACATGGACAATAAAAATAGTTTAGGACATAAAAGAATACATATAAGAAAAAACACTAATATATTTTATCTTTATTTCTCATTTTAAGGAATGTTGGTAAATATGTATTTTTCTAGTTTTTTTTGCTTTATTATACTATTAGTACTATCAGCTTTCAGAATGTTGATATGAAGGTTATTTGTTTATTTCTTTGTCCTACTGATGCTTTCCTTTATTGTTTCTAATAAGTGATTGTAATTTTCTGAAATGTATATTTCTGTTTATAAATTATATTTTCAACTTAATGTGTTTTATTTTGGAATAATATTTAAAAGTTTACTTCAGATGTGACATGTGACACCAACAGGGACACCCATCGGGGAACCTGCCCCCCCCCCATCGGGGTACATTTAAAAATGATAGATTTTTCTCGTTCACACGCAAACTTTCAGTTCTTTTCCCCCATTTTAATTTTTAGATTTTTAAGGCCCATTTCAATTGTTTGTCGGGTAGCATGCCCCTCCTCCTTACAATGGGGGTGGGAGACGAATGATGAAGCCCCGTTGGAAAATGCTCAATGACACCTCTGGTTAAGATACTTCTTCTTAAAAATGTATATAATAACTGATTTTTGAATTAAAATGTCATTGGTTGTACTCTTAAAAACATGTGAAAAAACTAAATAGTATCGCCAATGCTCCATTTTTGGAACATGCTAAAAATCTTAAATTTTTTTTTCTTTTATAGGTCTTATGTTTCAATTTTAATTTGATTTTTATCAAAATTTAGTTTATGTTTCCTTTCAATCATAGTGCGGCGTTTAAAAGGCTAATTACAAATGAACACAAGTGAAGATATTCACTTAAGACTTTTTATATTCCATTAAGAAAAATAACTAAATTTTCTTGCAATGCTTTTATAGCACACGATTTCAATGGGCGCACTAATAGTAGAGCGCAAAACATCGTGTCTATACGAAATTCCTGGCCACGATTTGTCTAGCATTGCAGTAGCAACATACTAAATAGCCACTGCAATTTGATTCTTCAATTTATCAGTGTTACGAGTTAGAGATTGGTAAACAATGTTTTTCACGTATCCCTACAAGAAGAACTTCAAAGGTGTTATGTCTGGAGATCTATTTGTGGCCATTCAATCCACTCTCTCTGTCCGGGGAATTTTTTCTCACTTCCAAACTCCAGTGTGATTCTGCCCTATTTACGCCATACATGTGAAGCAGATAAACCCTTCTTGTGGTGAAGTCATTTGAAATAAAGATGTTGTAAAACTTGGACATAGTGCCATCTACTTTACATTTCATTAAACAGAAACTTTAATATTTTCTATATGGAACTCAAAAAATCGCATATGAAAGCCTTTGTTTATTTTTAATTCCTTTTTAAAGTGTAGCCATACTTTTGAACACCCTATATATACACATAGACACAGAATGAATCTAAATTGTTTTTACAAAATAAGATGGGTGATATAACCCTCCCATATGAGCAGCAATTACCATGGAACATAGGATCGCATTCCACCCTGAGGGACAGAAAAAAAGAGTAAGATTAGAGTTAAAACTTGAATTTACAGAAATGTTGGAGAAGTGAATGAATTATATCAAAAACTGCACAATCTGATGTATTGTTCTGCTGAAAACTCATAGCAAGTGTTCAAAGCAGCGGCCACGTGTTTTGATGCACTGTTCATACCTGCAAATGATTTCCTGGCACACCATTTTGAAGAATCCTGGTGTCGTGTTAATTTGGTTCTGTGGCAACAACGATTCTCTCAGCAAGATCTTCCGCCGAGTTTCTCTTCTTGAGAATTTTACGTACACCAAACGATTAATCAGACATGGCGGACCTGTAGCATGGGATACTCGCTCACCGGACTAAGACCACTGGAATATTTCTTCTTAGGGATATGAAATCTTTCGCGCACGAGACGTCTGTGGATTAGGCGGAAAATATCATAGTGAGAATCGCTGTTGTGCAAACAAAATTACCAAAACTCTAGGAATCTTTAAGATAATATGCGATAGTTATTCCTTCACGACTATGAACTGGGCAACAAAATGCGTGACCGCTACTTTCAGCCCTTGCAATGAGTTTTTCTTTGAATAATATATCAGATTGAGCAACTTTTGGTGTCGTTCATTCGCTTTCGCAACACTCGTTATAAATTCAGCTTTTAAAATTCTAATTTTACTCTATCATGTCTCTCATTGGAATGCGGCCTTGTTTCAAATAATTATTTCTCGTTTGGATTGGTACTATTCTCTTTCGTATTTAGAAAAATAATTTAGACTCTTCCTGTTTACACATATATGTATTGCTGCTGTTTAAGCTAAAAAAGCCGTTAATATGTGTAGATTATCTAGCTAATATGCAGATTAAATTTTTTGCCTCGTTAAAGCGAATCAAGAGTTTTCCGCATTTTAACTAGGTAATATTCACATTAGCGGTTTCCAAACCGTTAAATTTCAAAAGTTTGCTTCTATTTTTCCTTTCTGTTAGGAATTTTGATTGAACGTTGAATAATTTATCCTAAATATTTAGAAACGGAATGGTGGAGACAGTAAATGTATTCTATAAGAGACTCCTTACATTTATTTAAAATAAATTTAATTACGACGACCAATATCTTCTGGAAACAAATTAAATGTTAAAAGTTCTAATATTACAAAGCATAGCTTCACATACCGATATAGCAATCGCAACCAATCTTTAGATTGCACTAATAAGTAAGTATAATTTTATCATATGTTTCGTAAATTAATTTCCTTAATTGTAATAATATGTTATACCATTTGATTTTTTGTATTATAGTTTTTCAATTGATTGATGATTGATTCTATCAACTAATTTGTTGTTTTTTGATTCCATTAACGTGATTCCTTGGATATAAAAAATAAATAATATTATGCATCAATTTCCTTAATTGCAACAATATTTTAAACCGTTTGATTCTTTGTATTGTAGTTTTTTTTCAATTGATTCAATCAACTAATGGGGTGATTGCTCGATTGTATTAATTTGATTCTTTAGATATCAAAATAAGTAAACAACATTTAATTTAAGCGTATAGAAAAGTTGTTGTTCTGCTAAAGATATTATTTTCTCTCTAACGAGGGTCTTGCACGTAATGTATAGATTAACGAGCATCTAATAGGTAATGTGTAGATTACCGAGGTAATTTGAGAAATGAGACAATTTTCCACACTTTAATGGATCACCCTGTTAATGTGCAGATTAACTGATTTCTGCACTTTAGCGGTAACATCTATATATTTCTTCCTGTGATAGAGGTACAATAATACAGATGCTTGTTCGTTAACAAGAAATTTTTTCTTGTATGCTTGTAATTTCTAGCAATCATATCTTGAAATAGGTGTAAATTTGAATTCTTTTTGTAGTATTGTACTGCATACATGTTTATAATTATTTTGTATTTTCACGCCTGGATTAGTAAAGTTTTTCACTCAAAAGAGGGTAGTATAAATATTTATTTCTTACGTATTCAAATTTTTTATTTTTGCATCAAAGTGCATGCATATTCAAGGCTTAAAAAGCAATAGGGTAGTAGTATCTTGAGTAGAAATCAATTGCTCGTTTTTGTTGAGTGAAATTTAATCAAATATAACCGAATCAGGATTATATGACATTTATTAAATCATAAACAACTTTACCTTTTTCAAAGCACATTTGTAAATCTTGAAAAAAAGTGAAAAGGATATATTATATTTTGAGAAGAATCTCATTTTTTAAGTAAACAATGGCGTTTTAAAACTTTTTAGTGTTGTTTGCATCTTACAGCAATGCTACTTATATTAGATTAACACTTTTAAAGTTCAGGTTTTTTTTTTTTTTTAAAAAGAAATTATAATTATTATTCATAATTGAATATGTAAATAACTTACATTTATATAAAAATATGCTTTCTATAAACCAGTCTAAACCAGTCTTTTTTCATAAAAATCCTGAATAATGATTTTAAAATTTAAATTAATTTTTTAATAACACAGAACAGAAAATATCCAAATTTTAATACAAACTATGTAAAATGACCATAAAAATAAAATCAAACTAAAGTAATTCGAAAAGTTTAACATTTACTCATTTACACAAACATTTGTCTGAAATGAACAATCCTAGTTGTATTTCAAATACATCAAAACACATTGTATAAGTTCGAAATTTTTGGATTGACAAGAAAGTAATTTCGGGTTTTTAGTGTAAAATGTTTCTATACTAAAAATAAGCTTTAATCAGTCAAATATCAGCCATTCTGTTTGATTGCCAGTTGCCCTTTTTCTGGCAACTTCATGATTCCAAGCTCATACAGTTTCTGGTCCTTATCACCAAAACACTATACAAAGTATGTTTGAGGTCACCATTATTGCTAGAATTTTTACCATTTAAAATAAACGTTTCGTAAACTTCTACATAAATGACAATCCGATGGTGCAAGTCTGGAGATTAAAAATGGATCTTCTACAAAAACATTAATCGAAAACGACATGGTCCTAATTGTTGCGTATTTAACATAATCTTAGCAAAACGTATTGAATTATTAGAACTTTGTTGAGAAAAGATGTAGGATCCTCCATATAGCCCCGGCCTTGCTCCATTTAATTATTATTTATTTTTAATTTTAAAAACTTTTTAAGTGGTAAAAAATTTCAAACGATGACATCAAATCACATTTGGTCGAATTTCTTACTGATAAGGACCAGAAACTCAATGAGTGCGAATTCATAGAGCTATAAAAAGTAACAGGTAATTGGAAGGTATTTGACAGATTAAAGTTGATATTTTTGTGCAGAAAAATTTCACATAAAAGAACCGAAATTAATTTCTTGACAACCCATATTCAAAAAAAGTGAATAAACCAACTATTCATCGAAAAAGTTTAACCAAATATTTAAGGTATGTGACTACCTTCGGAGCACTTTTTTTGAAATATATAAACTTTTAACTAAATAAACTTATTTTTATTTGAAATGGAGCATAAAACTAGGATTTTAAGTACAATTTACACAAAATTAAAAATTTTTTTCGATATATTGGGAATTTTGAGTGAAATTTTAGTGAAAAATTGCAGTTACGGTTAGGCTTGCATTGAAATTTCTAATTAACATAATCGAATAATATTTATGTAATACATAAATAAATCATTATCTGTGCTTAGAACTATAAAATTTGTGATACTTTTAAAATGTTTTTGAAATATGGCATTTTTTATGCAAGAACTCAATTTTTTACAAAAAACTAATGTTATTTTCTCACAAAAAGTGCAATAAAATACATAAATATATACACATAGATTAAATTATAGTCTATACTGGAGATAAAACTAAATAAAACAATTTCTGAAAATTTCAATTCAATATCTTAAAAGAAATCTGCATGAACTTAACCGTGAAGCAAAAAATTAAAAACATAGTTTCTCAGAAAATGCGTTTAAAGATTTTAATATGTATAAATTTTCTACTAATTGTACATTTTTTAAACTCACCATATTTATGGGTCAAGAGCTCTTTAGCTTCATGTTTAACTAATTGAACTTTTTTAAAACTTTTGTTGTTTTCTGGAGAGTTTTATAGACTATAACAATTGTTGTTTTTAGTGAAATTTTGATGAAAAATTGCATTTACAGAAATTCTAATGAATGTATTCAAATAATATTTATACAGTACGTGAATAACATCTTTATATGTGTTAGGAATTAAAAGATTTGTAATACTTTTGAAAGTTTTTTAATTATGCCAAATTTATTGCAAAACACGATTTTTTAAAAAAGTAATGATCTTTTTTCATAAAAAAGCAATAAAGTACATATATATCTACACAGAGATTAGATTTTGATTCATAACACAGGTATAACTAAATAAAACATGTTCTGAAAATTTCAATTCTATATCTTACAAATATTTTGAGTAGGGATGTACTTCCGGTTTTTAAACTCATTCCCGGTTTACTAATTATGCTATAAATTTGTTTCTAAATTCGAAAAAATAAAACTAGAGTGTTTTTGGAATCTTAAATGTATGGGCTATAAAATAAAGCATAAAACTAATTTCGAAAAATTTCCCCAAAACAACGAATTTTGGGTAGTCACATACCTTAACTATTCCTTAAAAAAAAAATTCCTTCTTTTTAATGACGTGTTTTCAAACTGCTGCGATCGAAAACTGCACGTATTGTTAACTCATACCACCAAAACACACTAATGAGGAATAAAATATCTGACTAGGAACGACCAGAAATATAGAGATAGCAGAAAGAGGATTTCAGATTATTTACTCTTCAGTTGTTTTTGTTAACTAATTAAGTCAGATATCTATTGAACCATCTTAACCCTTAACCAAACTTCGGATAGTGAAGCTAGCCATATCAAGTTTTCTCTTTCTAATTCATAGTCTAGTACATAATAAGTAGCTCATTATTGAGTGAACGGCAAATCTATTTTCAATATTTTTTTTCTCCAATTTGGCGACTTTAAATGTTACTTTGAAATAATTAATGCTAACTTGCAAATTTATAGAAAATTATTTCCATATTCACGCATAAGTTTAAATTAATTAGTTAATCTCAAATAACATGTTTTGTTTTGTTATAATAATTCTACGTACTGATCGAACAATATTAAAAGTTCCCGCTTCTTTTATAAGTGGAAATTTCTGGGAATGAATAATATGACAAACAATAATTAAGTAGGATTATCTTCCTTGCATTTTCCTTTTTAGTTTTTGTTCGCCTTTTAGCTATGTGCATGGAATACTAAGGCAAGGAGTAAATAAGTGATTAAAGCAGAGTTTAAACATTAATTAGTTAATTAACGGTAGTGTATTAGAATTTGCTTAGTTTGTGTTAGCTGAATATTTAAAAACATGTTTTGAATATTTGTAAAGAGATTCCGTTGATTAAAAAATAATGTGATTTTTTCAGATCATCATCGATTTTTATTGAATAAAGTTATTTACAAGACATTTTCAATGTGGTTTCCTTTAGCATAGTACACTCTACGTAAGCGTTTAGCCAAGCCAAAAGTTTCTGGAACATTTGGAGGGAGTTTTTCTAATTTCCACTTTGATTGCTTTTTAAAGTCATTGTAGTATTTTACATTGCATCTATTTAATTTTTTTTAAGTATCCCCAGCAAAAATATTCGCAAGGACCAAGTTAGGGTTGTGACGGATCTATACGCGTCTATAACTAACCCCTTGGGGATTTTTCTGGGGCAATATATTATCAACCAACTTTCACAGAGTGAAGTAAGCGTGATTATGCAAATTATGTATTATATAAAGTCTGTATTCGCGAGTTTTAGGAGTTAGTTGTGAGTGAAGGATCATGAAATTATTAAGTGCAAATCGGAGTTTATCAATTGAAGAAGTCTAAGAATATCACTCGACGGTGATTAAATCCGGATAAGGATCGTATTCAAGGCCTCGACTGGAGGACTTCAACTTCATAATTGTACAGGTACGTGATCCTTGTTTAAATAGAAGTTTAGCGTATTAGAGCGCGACGTAGTTTATTAATGAGCTCGTATAGGTTATCATGGAATCAGTTGAGGGTCCGTATTATTATCCCCAAGCTAACGAGTCTCCCTCCACGCTCTGGTATCTGATCTTTTATCGTTATTATATTATTATTGTGTCTGCTTGATATTTTGGTGACAATAAAATAATTAGAGTGAATCATGTCTACTGA
>BMAO01029753.1:0-27640 GCA_019973975.1 Trichonephila clavata | reverse complement strand
TGTGTGTGTGACTTCTCTATATAATGTCTTAAGAAATCTAATTAAATAGTTCAGTAGTATTCTCTAAAAGAAAAGAAAAGCAATCAATTTCTTCGGTAAGTAGAAGAAATGCTTTTACTTCAATGTGGGTTTCAAGCTATTTTAGTTAAGCAAATTTCGCATGCTCTTAAAAATACACATGTACATTGGTTTTTGTTATGCCTTGCTCAATATCAAATGAAGTGGTGAGAAAGTTTGCAGCTTATGGTAGATAATGCGTACGATGAGCTGCAAGTAAACTCACCTTTGTAATCATTTACACTTTGGTAGGTGCAGTAGGCGTAAAAATTTACGTAGATCGGAGTTTCACAATTACCATTATTGCAATAGAATTTCCACGTGTTTCAAGATCAATTTACTACAAAACTTTTATTCAAGTTATGCTGTCGATGAATATCTCATATTATAAGGAGGTGACCCAATGTATAAAGGGACACGCGGGGAAGGGGTTCCACTAGTTAATTAAAATATGTTTATTAGACAAAACAAACATTTACATACACAAATAGTGAACTAACATTTAGAATAGAGCTAAAACAGATTGGAGCGCATGCATGTACGTCCTTACAGTTCCGAAGCTTGACCATCACTGAAGATTGTTCTACCCGCTAGAGGGCTTCAAAGTCTTTCTGCTGTTAATATGGGAAGAGTCTAAACAACAGGGAAGGGGGGTTACAAGATTACTTTCTAAGGACATTAAAAAAGGAAAATGGTACAACGAAGAAGGAGTTGAGTTATTGGTCTATTGTCATAGAAGGTCAAGACATAGAGGGCTCACAAACACCAATCCAGAATCAAAGCGACAAGCAGTGGTGTCAGCAAATGGACACCCGCTAATCATACATCCCGACCCTCACCTGCTTCGTAGTCTTAAGCAGTTTCTCACCATTCAACGGTTTGATATAAATAAACAGATGTAAATAACGGTTGCAGATTAGTTGATTAGTTGTGATTTAAGGCACGCTTGGTACACATAAGATAACTAAGTTGAAAAATAATTTGTAGTAGAATAGATAAAAATACAATTAAGTGTTTGACCATGTTTTTTGCATTCTTTTTTTCAATCTAAGGAATTTAGTTAAAAAATATGTCTCGTGCATCAGTACTGGATTTGCTTAAATGCAGTATTTTAGCAAAAAAGCAACAAGGATTTGAATCAAGGCGATCATTATAGAGAACTGGAGAAATATTTTCATAATTTAGAGTTATGTTTGAAAATAAAATCATATCTTCCCTGCAATTTTTTTCCAAATAATCTTTCCACTGAAGGAAACGTAAGCATTTTGAAATTAGTATGCAAGAACAGTGGGTTTACAAGAAACCATATCAGGATTTAACATCTTCCGATAAATGATTAATTTCTTTATGAATTATATTGTGAAATTAAGTTGAAAAAAATGATGCACATTTTTTTATTGCACTTTAATTTTACTCATTATTTTCAACATTTGAGAATATTTCTACGGTTATAAACAAAAATTTACGAAGATCTAACCTTCCGAATTCAGTTCATACATAAGTTCATACAGAGCTCTTACACAATTTTAGGAATTTTTATTTAATGACTTTTTCAGTAAAAAACTTCCTGTGATATACAGTCGGACCCCGATTGAACGAATTCATCGGAATTTAGCATTTATTGTTGTTGTTAATTCAGGGCTATTTTTTGATGTGTAACATCTTTCCTCTCGATTGCCGGATATTTTTGGGAGTGATTTCGTGAAAAGGGACGGAAATGCGTAACAGGAAGTTGGGGAAGCACGCGCTATTTAATTTGACCAATTAGCGCGCTTGGTGGTGTCTCTTCGCTACCCTCGCAGTTAAGTTCTGTTCTTTTCTGCTTCATTCGGAAGGGGCTCCGCCCCTATTCCCTACCCCCTGCGGTCTAGGCCGTGGGATCTTTGTTTTTGTTTTCTCACTTTAGGATTAGAGAAGAAGCTAAGTCCTTTAGGCAGAGATGTGGTTTGACAATGGCGGGCGTGTTTCGATACCTGACTGCGATTGCTGCGTGCAATTTAAACGACCGGGCCACAGAGCAGCTGGTGTTGCGATCTATCGTAAACGGAACAACTCACATGTTGTGGTTAGACATATGGATATTACTTATCGTCAAACAAGTGGACTGGGCATTGTTAGTCAAGATATTGGGGATATGAGTGCGGCAGAATCCTTATTTGAAAATGGACAAACAGTGATTTCGGTGGTCGTATACATTTCTGCGAATCAAACGGTTCAAAAATTTAAAGATTTCCGCATTTTGTACTTTTTCCATATACCTAAGGTGATCCTACTCTTTTTTTAAAAAAAACTCACTCGCTTCCCATGATTTTGAAGTTAACTTCAGTTTGCTAGAAGCCGAGCCACTCATAGCTTTTTTGAAGGATGAACTCAAGCTCGAAATGAACACAAATCGAAATGTTTTGACAACTAACAATGGTACTGTTATTGACGCTATTTTCCAACGGTTTTTAAATACTTTGAAATCACAAGTGTTGATGTTACTAATGCCACCTGCCTGACGTAGTCAGATCTAGGCCCACGAAATTCATCATGGCTTCGGGCTACATTGTACGCCTGTCGTTAGCCTAAGCTTTGAGCCCCCATGTAGGTGACAGTACATTTTTTCTCACACAACACAATATATGGCGACACCATTCGGACCCACTGATTTAACGAGCACGTTCTCCTTTTTGTACTCGGCGGATATTTGGTGGATTCGAACCCAGGCCTTCCGGTCTGTATTCCGATGCTCTAACCACTAGGCTACCCACGGCCTTGAAATCACAAGTACATGTGTCATATTTTAGTTATCATAAGTAATCATTACCGCTCTTCCCCCAATTGAACAAGAATAATTATTTTTGATAAAAAATTGTATTATTCCTTGTGTTAATTAAATAAAATTTTCATTCAATATATAATTATTCCATAGAAAAAATTATTTCCAATCATATTCGATTCATTTTTTCAGGATTTAAGTTGCTGTTGTAAATTTACCACGATAACATTTCAGATGTTACACATCATATGCGACTACTGTAAAGCTCGTTTTTTTATATCGGAGTCAAAAAAAAAAATACACATTTTTGACACTTACTCTTTGGAAATTCTAAGGTAAGTAAATATACAAAAAATATCCTCATAGTTAGAAATTGCACACTTTTTATTCAACAGCTAAAATACTATTAGTGAATTATTACGCACCAGTTAACTGGATATTTTAAAATTCTGATTAATAGATGCTTGACAATTTTTTAGATTCCTGACACGAATGAACTTTTTTTCTACTTTATACATAGAAGAAAATACTGCGTCAATTATATCCTGCTTCATAAGGTATGTTTTCACTTTTTCCATGCATAGCATCAGAAAATATAATAGTTTTGATAGGAGCTACATTATCAATTTCTGCATCAAAATCGATATTCATTGGCTCCAACAAATCAACACTTTCCTCAACATTAATTTCTCATAAAAGCAGTTCGTCATCAAATGCAACATAACATTGAAACCTTAAAATATTCCCAGCGTTGTGAAGGGGGCTGAGATAAGGAAGGAATTTCCAGTCCTATTCAAATCTCACATGACAGATTTAACTCATGACTCATCTGCAACTGTCTAATAATGGTTTGCAGCCTTTTCCGTCGAAATGTACTGCTGACAAGAAAAGCCTTTTTTTGCCAAGGACAAAAAGGATATGTCATTTCAAAAAGATCCATTTTTTTCTAACACAAACTAATAAATTTTTTTTTCAGTTGTTGAAATGATTCACTTATGGGGGTTTATTATTCGTTAAATAGGGGAGTTTGCCTTCATTTAATCGTGAAAAAGAAAATTCGTTAAATCGGGGTCCGACAGTATTTATCGGTATGGTGGTACAAAAACAGGCATTTTATAAACTTAGTATAAGATGTCATAGACTTCAATAATAATTTTGATGCAAAAACCAAATACATTGAATTTACTGTGCAAAATGTGTGATTTCAATTTACATAATTTTTTAATTATAACGAATTGGGTTCACATAAGTTCTGTAAAAATTGCAATAGAAAAAAGCACACCAGCTCTTTGTTAATTTTGCTGAACATGTAGAATATACCCCATAAAAATACTTGAAAGAACGTTCATTTATTTTTATCTAATAAAATATACCTTATCTTCATTTTCATATTTCATCCATTATAAATTTTTAATCGTTCGCAGAAATATAAATGGTTCTATTTTTTAATAACCTATATTTAAGATATTCAGAATGACAGATTATTCTTGTCAGCTTTCAGTTTAGTCGGTATCTCACGCAATGGATACATAAATTGATAGAAATACTGTTAAGTTACTTATTTATAAGATTCAAAACCGTGGCATTGCATCAATTTTTCATTTAACAGTAGATTCAACAAAAACCAAATCGTGCTAAATTTGATTTGTTATGTTAATTATTTCATTTTCAAGTTACTGATGTCACAGTTGAGCAACCAACCGGAATTAAATTTGTGTCAAGCCCCTCCAATAGGCGTGCAACTAGAGCGAAAGGCAGCCACGCCCAGAATCTTTGAAGACAGCGTCCGAGCGAAATGTGCACTTGCTCATTCTTTCAACGGGCTTATAAGTTTTCCGTAGGTTCCAATTAAGTAATTTAGTTCGTCAAAGCAGGAGATCACGATATAAGAATTAGGGAAATTAGAAGGATTTGTCGACAGTCCAGATTGAAAGCAAAATCGAAATCCTGTTATCAGCTGTAATTCAATGAGTAATTGATTTTAATTACTCATTGACTAAGCTATGGTTAAGATTGATTTGCATGAAAAGTTAATTATGCTCTCAAGATGACTAAGATACATTCTTTAAGCATTCAAGACGAGGGTTTTCTGAAGTAGGCACAAATTTCAAATCTGTTTGAGAGAAATAATTGATTAAAGAAGTAAACAATTGCATTAATTAAGTAAAAATTAAAGAAGTGGAATTTATTAATACCTAATTAACAACTCGAAAATCTTATAATTTGAAAAGTTGCAAAATGTCATTCTTTAAATTATTAAGTAACTCTTTAATGCACTTAGTACACTAGTTTCAATAAGACCGTAATTTACTTTACATTGATTCGATTAAGGAGATCTGAATTAAATTTGTATGAAGGAGAGAGCTTACTTAAAATAAGATTCGTTCGTAACTTTTATTCGAAAACTCTCCAAAGGAATAAAGTAATTAGCTGTAAAGGAGAGTTCTCTATGCAGAAATGATGAAATATCCGGAGTTTGTTTCAGGAATTTCGAGTTTAAATTATTGTCAACACTGCAGAATTTTCTAAGTAAAGTTTATATTGTAGGTATCTTAAAATTTTTATTGCAAAATAATTTTAATGTAAATTATTAGTCTTTTTTTTTAGAATAGCGTTCTTTTATAACAAAAATTAAACAATTATGCAAAGCAATAATATTTTTTATTTAGTTTACTTTATTTTGCATAACATGATCCCAAAAAGTATTGCGGTTGAAACAATAAATCCGTAAAAAAATCTGTTTCGGAATTTTACAGGATAATTTTATTAAACTAAGAATTTCTTATTGAGCTTCGATTCTGAAAAACAACTACTGTTTTGGCAACTCAGTCCACATTGTTCTTTATAGTGTTAAATAAAATAAGAATATTGATATTCTCTTTAGTTTAGGTACATTGTAACCTCTCGCTTAACAAGCACTCGCATATCGAGTGATTCGTATAATGAACAAAGCATAAAAAATGACGGTTTTGCATTATGAGTAAAAATGCTTAGTGAGAATATAAGCCTATTTTCCCTTATTATGAGAAGTGAGGTAGAAAGAAATTCGGATCAGACGGAGGTTTCTTAGGAGTAGACGAAAGAGGGCGATAAAAACCAAAACACCTAAAAACGAAACGCAAAAACGTAACCGCAAAGCAAAGACGCAACATGAGAACCACCTGATCAATCTGAGGATGCGTTTATAAAAATACACAAAGAGTTCTTATATATACTCCTATTTGGAAAAAGCTTTGACTGGAAAGAGTTTTCTTTTTTTGTTTGTTACTTTGAGGAGCTTGAATTAACACCCCTTTAGAATATATCGTCAAAGCGATTGGGTGTAACTTTCTGCTTCAAAGTCTTGTCGTTTACATATTTTTTAAGATAAAGGATTACTGGAGGAATGGCAATTTGTTAGTATTACACTGCTTATGTAGCTCGCAGTAGGGCCCAACGAATTTGGAATAAGTTCGAATCTATCTGACAATTCAATTTTAAGATAGTCTATTTGAGATCACCCACGGGTTTTAATAACTTTTGACTATATTTTCCAGTTCTTTTTGTGCGAAAAAAATTATACTATATATCAATTTATTAAGCAAAATTTTTTGACAGCTGAAAAAAGAATTTCAGTCATCTTGATCCAAAGACGTCTTTACAATGACGGTTTGTATACAATGAGACTGGTGCAATTTGTATCATTAAACTGAATACAAAGAGGTGGATTAAAATCGAGTTATGGAAAATGTAGATTGGACAAGAAATGTATGGTAAGCTGAACTTTTTATAGATGAGTATAGGCTCATTATAGAAAAATATTCTTGTATGTTTTGATTTGAAAGAAGCGAGGAACCAGTCACCATAAATCAGTCATTGTTGAAAGATACGCTTACGGGGTGAAGATGGAACCACCCTGCGTGAGATCGGTATCTCTTTTTTTATTTGTATTACACACAGAATTGAATGTGATCATTAAAGGCTTTGAGACTGGTCAGAGATATCAAGAAGAATGCCTTTATCAACATGGAAGAGACAATTCTGCCGCAATTGGTAAAACTTTTATTTTAATGGATGGTTATATGGAGAGAATTCTCGGTTATATTGAGTTAAATATATTTGCGTAGATACATATCTTCTTGATCAAGTCATTAGGTGTGCGAAGTAACCATCTTGTTCGATTGATTTAAACCCAGCTAAGCATCTTGACTAACCAATTGGAGCACTAAAAACTCACCCCAAAAGCATATTCGAGCTATGTAATAGGGCGTATATTGTATATGATAAATTATACTAATAACCGACACATTTAATAACATTTTAAATATTATTAACCAAGAACATAATAGTAAAGGAAAATCAAGAATATCATTGAAAATATTGCCTTTGAATAATATTTAAATTAGTTATCTGTAAATACTAATTACTTCCTCATTTAGTCTTTTTTTCTGATGATTCAACTTTTGTACTAGTCAAACAACTTATAGAATAACTTCATAAAATAATTACTCCTAACGCGCGCGTTTCTATTCTTAATAGCACGCTTAATCTATTTATATCATTCCTGTATCTCTAAGGGTGCTTATATCATTATGTGAGAACTTAGAGACATCGGACATTCTCAGACATTGGAAGGTATTCATTGTTTGGAATTGTGAGCTCTCATCGTTGATTCAGCATTTGCTTAGAAACATTATAAACATTTCATACTTCAATATCATATTATATTTATTCTTTTTTATTTTCAAAATGGAATAATTGCTCATATTATTAAAGAACCCTTAATCAGTACTTATGAAAACGGAAATTTAAGCATTTTAAAATTGGATTTTTAGAACTTAGTTATTGCATACAGTCACAATATTTGTAGAACTATGCTATTAACTCTCGGAATGCACCTCAAATTTCATAATAATTTCCGAAAATTTATGAAATAGTACCAGTTAAAACCAGTACCAGTAACCAGTAATAGTACCAGTTATATTCGCTGTAATATTGTCGGAATAAATTTAAAAAAATTATAATCTGTAAGCTCAAAGATTTATAATATGTAATGCATAATGTGATGTATTTTAAGCAATTTATATTGCAGTATATTATTATTCCTGACACCTAAGCATTTTTAAATGTTTAATTGCATTTAATTAGTCATTTTAACGTTACCAATCCTTACATATTTGTCCGAAAATAAGAACTTAATATTCATTTCTTAAGTAATAGATAATGATGTTGTTTTTTGTATTCTAGAAAATGATTCTCTGAAATTAAAATAGTTTTTTGTAAAAAAAATAAAATTCAGATAGTTTTTACTAATGCACCCCCATTAAAAAAAAACCAAAAATCAAAAATCACATTTTTTTCTTCTTTTTCTTAAAAGAAGATTTAATGAGGAAAAATAATTTTTATACATGAAAAAAATAATTTTAATTTGAAGAATAACTTTACACACCACTAAATTTATTTTTTTAAGCCAAGCGGAATTTTTCATATACCATGAAAAAAAATTAAGGCAAAAACATTCCCTCGCATTTTAAATTTGAAAGAAAAGCATTGTAAAAAAAATATAGTGGTTAGAAACTAAGCAAACATTTCTTTTTCTTTTTTTTTAATAAGCGGATAAGTAAATGATTCTTTTTCTCTCACATTATTAACTTAATTATGAAATAACCAATCACACGATAATTATAATGTGTTGAGACGTAGAAAATGCTTCAATTAGAAGCGAGCTGTTTTCATTTTTTCATCAGAGATGTTTCGATTAATTAGTCTCAAACAGTAATTCCGAGCTTAATATCTTAAGATAAAAGATTCACCATTTGAAAAGATCGAAGGAAAAGTAAGATATCGGATTCATTAAAATTCGAATTAAATTAACCGTAAGAGCACATGCTGCTTTTTTTATTACCGAGCATTTGGCAAAGGTTTATGCCTAAATTATTCAGACGATGCCATAATGAATATGTATTTAAAAATGTCTTAACTACTAAAAAGTAATCTTTTTTATAATTACTGAAACATATATGAACTTAATTTAACACTGGTAGGTTAAAAATAATAAAATGTAGCAGTCTCTTCAAATAAATGCATTCCTAAATATTTCTAAAAGCCTTTTTATGTGGTAAATATATTTCTTAAGCTACTCTTATAAAGAACTCAAAAGTTGAAAAAAGTATAAAAGGGAACGGCAACAGAAAAATTTTAATATTAACGTTTCATTAAAATCGTAAAATTTTAATTACTTTTCAATGGGGAACATGTTCGTAATTAAATTTAATAACATTTTAAAGCTATTCATTTGTAAGTTTTTTATAAGGGGATGCTACAAAAAATTGGCATTCACTATCAGTTTTTGATTAAAAAATACGAAATCTCCTTTGTTTTTTCAAAAGAATCTTAAATATGTTATTATCAACGTTGGCATCCATTTCCACTTATGAAATTTTTCATATCATGCTTTGAAAAAAAAACGCTGAATGGTTTAGTAACGCTTGAATGGTTTAGTAACGCTGAATGGTTTAGTAGCTCCCTGCATGAGTCCAGCTATCAAATTCCGAGTTGTGATGGCTTATAGGAGCACTTTTTTCCCCCATTTGGATGATGTCCAACAAAATAATACTCTGGATTAATATCTAGTTTAAAAACTTCAACTACATAAGGAATAAAATTGAATTTTGAACAAAAACTTTTTTAAGAAAGTTTTTTCCTTTTTTTTTTAAAAAAGTTAACTCTTTTTATTAGTAGGGGCCATATTTAAAAAAAAATGTGTGGACGAAAACACGGAGCTCTAATAAAGCTAAAAATTAAAAATGTGTTGGTGTGTGGCGGAAGAAGACGGAATGATTGAACCCCAAGGAAGGGTGTTGAGCCTCTAAGTGGGGGGAGGGGGCAGCCCAAATGACATTGTGGGCCACTTCGGGCAAACATTACAGTCCCGCGGACAGCATATAAAAGTATATTTCTTTATTTTAGATTTGGATCCATTATAAACATTTATTGGAGTAAAAATTTAAAATTGTAGGAATTATTATTGTTGTTTTCATTACTTTTCATGTATAGATAATTTACTACTAATACTGTAATAATCAAATATGCCTAACTCTAGCAATAGGCAGCGTGATAAAGTCACAGGAATCAACCATGATGCTGCGCGGGGTAGCTGCAATGCAATAACTGTTCAATCCAAAGTATGTATAAATACAGATGCAACATAATAAAATAGAGACAGTTATAGGATATATTTATTACAAAACACTACATTAAAAGCAAATACATTAAACAAAATGTTTTGTCAAGTGAAGGTATTGTATCGTATTGCAGATCGTATTTGTATCTCGTGGGTCGCAAAATTATTCAAGGTGGGCCGCATATTACCCCCCCCCCTTATGCTCTAAGACCTGCCCTTGTGTATGTCACCATATAAATATGTTAGGTTTGCCAAATAAAATGCATTTAATGACCTTTAATATATCAATCTGTTCGATTTGAATTACAGGTAGGAATTTAATAAACAGATTTTAAAAGTACTAATATATTCAAATGATCTCCTGTGTGCTTAGATTTTGTTTTCAAGCCATTTACTATTTTATACACAATTTTTAAAGTAATAAAAAGTACATTTACTTGTATACACCGTGTTTTCTCTATATTACCATTGAAATTTGACAATCAAATATGTATATAAAGAAATATTAAAAGAAAATTAAAGAAATTAAAGAAATTTTAAAGTAAATGTTTGAAATATGTATATAAAGAAATATTTTTCAAATATTTAATTTTCATGGAAGAATATAACGACTATAGAAAATAGGTGCTTCATGTACATCAGCAATTCCATTTTTGTCATCAGTCGAATAAAAAGAAAATATAATTCAAATATTTGTCTTCGATACAACATATAATTAATATATAAAACGTCAGATAGTGAATAAAAATTTTATTATGTGTTGATATAGTTGATTAAAATTATTGTTTTAAAAGTTTTCTTGAAATAATTTTTACATTGTTCTACCTTTTTTAAATTTCAAATTACTTACATGTGTCAAGAATTAGTTAGGAATACATATTAGATACTTTATAACAATACATTAGATGAAAAAATTAAAGCACATTTTGTAATGGGTTAATGCAAACACAATAAATGTCAAATAAAATTTTTAATTCATACCTATGATTTATTACAGTAAATTAATTTTTCAGTCGTATAAAAAGTCTTGTACAATTGAGTCGTCTATTGTCTCATTTAAATGTAAATGGATAATAATTACAAAAAAATACGCACAAAAATTCTACGCAATGGTAGAAAAATCACCTTTTAGAATAGAAGAAAAAGCAAAATTAAAGTAATTTATTTTACCTAAACGTCCGGATTAAACGTAGAAAATTAGTATTTAAACAAATGTAAATTATGATTAATAAACCTACAAAGAGTTTATTTTTTTGCCTATAAAGCTTATTTATGAGATATTTTAAAGAAAGCTTTAAAATATTGTTGGGTATAAATCTCTTAGGATAATGAATTTTAAGTTTTTATTCTGAAAATATTCATGTATTTCAGCAGCAATTTCCTATGGCCACAAGAGAAGTATTAATCTAATTTAAATAATAAATCACCAACACGTTCAAACAAGAAATGAGCCTCATTCAAATGCAAATTCTTCTCCTTTGTTTACGAAGATTTTAAAAATAATGTATGGAGGTTTTTTGAATGCAGTTTTATCTACCTAAAACGCTTTTTGAAGCCGAGTTTAGAAATAAAAAAGGCGAGGAAATATTTCATTCGTCAGTAGTATAATTTAAGAGCAAAAGATAACATTTGCATGCATAAAAATTCTTTTTTTTCTTGTTATTTAAACTATACATTCCTATGTGCTTTTGCGTATAAATTCTGGATTAAATTAGCAGAGAATTTGTAAAATGTATATATCTTTTATGTATCTTAATTATAATGCAAAATGTATTATATAAAGTTGACATAATTATATTTTATTCTACTCTTTTAATTTCTTTTACTTGAATTAAAGTAGCATTGGCCACTTCAGTCATTGGAAACATATTTATTTATCTTAAAAAAATTCCAGTAACGAATATCTTTAGTATATTGGATAATAACAAGTATAAGCATAATTAAGTAGGAAAAAAAATCTTTGCACTCTACATTAATAATATGTACTAACACACATGAAGTAACTTTTAAATTTTGTAAAAATTTTAACCTGCACTTATTGAAAAATTAGGTTAAAAATAAATGGAGAGCAATCAAAAGATTATGTTGCATGTATGACGTTTTTCTATGCAACTTTTTTCAAAACTTAAAACTTATTGCCGTAAATTTTTGAATATAGCCAATTCATCTATAAGCCTAGAGTACGTTTTTTCACATTAATTTACCCAACATTGGAAACCCGTATATATTGAGCGAAAAAATTTCTGTCATTATTTAAAAATATCACCATAAAGGTGAAGATGTTTCCATGTAGATGAAACACAATGTAGAAAATCCAATAAAAATGCTGTAAAGCAAAACGCCATACGCAAACGACGATTGTTTTATTTCTGGTAATTCTATTAGACTCTAACCCCCTTTTTTCTTTTTTTTTTCTCATTTATTTGTTAACTAATACATTATCAGTGCTAATAATACTTTTTGTGCCCTTTTTTAAAAAGTTGAGCAAGAAGAGAAATTTGGCTACGGTACGTATCATTGATGTGTGTTTTAGGTTCTGGAGAAAAAACTTGTGGCAGGGTTCATCATATGCATTCAGGTATCGCAATAAGGGAATGTGAATTTTTGGAAAACTAGGATTTATACAGGGATTTTGAAAGATTCTTTCGATTTTTTTATTCTTTTTAAATTAAAGTTCATTAAAAAAACCCGAAATTAAAATATTTTACACATGGTTAACATAAAATTAAAATTATTTTTCTTAAGTCACATTTTTTCTCAGATAATATGGTTCGTATAAGCTGATTCCCCAAATTTAACTTTCAAAAATTATCGTTTTACTATATATATGGTACTTAACTTTCAATCGCAAACATTTAATTCAGACCCATTTAACGATCAAGTTATCAGTATTCAAGATATTATCAATGAAATTGATAAAGTGTAACAGATGCTCTAAATATCACTAGGTACAGTAAACCAAAAATATGTTTTTAGCTTATCACACGAGATGTAAGAAATCGAACTTTGTTAGTACGGGAAGCAATTCCACAAACTGCGCCTTTAAACACTCCAAATGAATAATAGTCTTCTCGGAAAACTGACTCCAATTAGTAGTCCACTACAGAGAAAGAGTTGATATTCTCAGAGCAGAGTAGCAAACAATCATAAATCTTCAAATCGGAGCATCGGAAAAGAATGTACTCAATTAAATTACTCTCATTTAATCGATGTATTCATTACATGATACGTTAAAACAGAGGAAAAATGAACCGTCAGTTACGATTATCGATTTATTTGGTAAAGAGAACATTAGAGTAATCGTATTTCATAGTTAGGTTTTAAAGTTTAAAGTTTTGTAGGGAAGATAATATCGCGCGAGGCTAAATTATCGTGCTTTAGACGAAAGACTATTTATTTTGCATTCCATTGAGGACTATTCATTTCAGAGTTCCAGATTCAGACTATTCGAAACTCTGACACTAATTAGTAGCTCTGCTAAATAAATATTAATGTAATCCCAATGTCGTGCCTGTTGTTTCTCTCCAAGAATAGAGTCGCGTGCCTCGCGAAATAAAAGGAGTCTTTATTAAGATACAAAGAATGGAGGCTGAAGGTTTATTGTGTAGTCTGCACAGAAAAATGTTATAAAAATACAATAGAATTCGAGGTTTGTTTTATCTCCGTACTTATAATAATCATAAATTTTCCTGCTTGCTTAATTACATTAATATGTAAAAGGTACTTCAATTAACATAAAACAATATTATATATTAAGAGACATAAAAAAATGATGCGAATAATAATAAAAAGAAAAATATAATGATCTAAAGCTGGCAAAAAGAAAAGTATTTCTTAACTGCATAGAGAGAAATAGAAAATGCGTGTTCTATCAAATTTGCTTATTAATTGTTTACTTCCAGTTGTTTAGATTTATTCAAAAGCAGAAAAGTATTCCAAGACATTCTAATAGAAAATACTTTAATGTGTTTGCAATGCTTTAAAAGTATTTCTTTTTTGAGAGATGAAGTTGTCACACGGTTTATGTTGCAATTGAGAGATTACTTTCAAACAAAACTGAAACTGTCCCAAATGTAATGATTAAAGAAAATAAAGCAGCCGTCTTGTTAAGATGAAGAATTCATCTTGTTCAGTTTTGGAAAAGTAAATTTATTATTTTCATTGTTTTTAGATGAAATAAATTTTAAATACTTTGTTCAAGAAACATTACTAAGAATTAAGCAACGAAGAAGAACATACAAAGAAAGAGCAAATAAAATATACAAACAAATGTTTTGGGAGTTGTATTGCATACTTTAGGAAACTAAAAGCTAAACTAATTGCATAAATCTAAACATACTGTTTCAATACAACAATTTATTTAGAAAATTCCTTAATAAAAGTAGAGTATGACAATTAGAAATTCCCTCAAGCTCAGCGATTCAAAATCTGTGTTTTAATCTCATTACATTGCTGGAAAAATATTTTTTTTTTGGCTTGGTTGATATTGTACATCAAAAAAGTTAGATATTTATTATACTTATTTATATCTTAAACATCAAACGATCTTAATTGTTACTATTTCAGATTGAGTAATTCAATGTAAATCTTTTTTTAGTCTTATTATTTTAACTTTAAAAAAATACTTCAAATGAGGTATATTATTCAATGGAGAAAGTCCTTAAAAGTTTATGCATTATATAGTTGTATTATTAGAATCTTAGTTACAGATAATATACAGAAAATATATAAGATGTATCTTGTTCAGTATAATTGTAAGCTGCCACAAACTGTTCAATTATTAATTTGGAACTTTCATAAGCACTTTAGTCTGTATAAATAAATTTGATTTATTTAAAAAATGTACAACAAACTTTAAAGAAAGTTCCTTGCAATGATTGTATTGAGTCTCTGAATTAGAATATGCATACATACCATATGCAATAGGTTCCTGTTTAAATAATTTAACAGGACTGAAAATTTTCTTCGTTAATTCAGGGTTATTCGTTATATCGGGGTCCAAAAAATACAAATTTTTCAGACATTATTTTTGTAAATTCAATAATAAGAAATTACACTAAGCATATCCATAGTTAGAATTTGCACACTTTTTATTCGGCAGCTAAAAATACTATTTGTAAATTATTATTCACCAGTTAACTGGACATTTTAAAATATTGACTAATAAATATTTGACAATCATTTTTATTCTTAAGTGGAAGGAGTTCTTTCTCGACTGTCAGAAAAAAAAATACTGCGTCATTTACATCCTGCTGCAAAAGGTATGCCTTTACTTTCTAAACATTAATCATTAGAAAATGTAGAAATTTTGATAGGAGTTTTATTATAAAGTTTTGCATCATAAATGCTATCCACTGGATCATAAAAATCAACAATTTCATCAATTTCAGTAGCATAGATATGGAGTCCGTTATCAAATATAACATAATCGTTAAAATCTTATAATATCTCCGGCGTTGTGGAATGTGATTGTGGTAAGGGATCTTCTCTCTTATTTAAAACTCATTTGATAGGTTATACTCATGACTTATCTGCATTTGTGAAACTAAAATAAAAATCTTTTTTGTTCCAGGCAAAAACATATACGTAATTTTTTAAAAAAAATCAAATTTTTTCCCAATACAAGCTAGTGAACTATTTTAGCTATTAAAATAATTCATTCATTCGGGTTAGTTAATCGTTAAATAGGGATTTTTTGCTTTCATTTTAATGAGGAAAAGGAAAATAATTCTTTAAATAGGGGTTCGATAAATCGGGTTGGACTGTATGCTGTATTTTAACCGAGCTTCCTCAATATTGCAAGTACAAAATCACAAATAGTAATTTACACCAAAACTCAATTACAAGGAACAGCATAAGTGAGTTTACTTTATTTAATTAATTTTTGAGTTTATTATTTGGAACAATGTAGATAAATCTCAAAATTTAGAACATGACATTGTCACTAATAGTTTTCTTTAATCTACAAGAGACACAGAACATCCTAACTTTCTTTCAATTGCCAAAACTACAATCAACAATTAATAGAGACAAGAATATAAATATTCATTAATAACTTCAACTAGGATTTTTACTTGTTTTATCTACTTTGTGTGTGTGTGTGAATTTTAAAGTCATATATAATAGTACAATACACAAGCATTTCAAAATCAAAATATGTGACATAGTCATCCTAATAATCCTCTTCGGGCCGCAATCAATAAGCTAACGACAGTCGAAATAAAGATAAAACAACACGCGGCACCGTAACTTTCTTTCGATTACAAAATCACAATCAAATGGTAATTTACAGAGGAGAACTGAGAAAACGAGAAGTGTAATGGGGAAGGGAGCCTCCGTAATTACCGTCCCCTAATATATGCAAGACCAAAACAAAAGTTAAAGATGGCTATTAACTTGTCACTTGCGTTCCTTGCTGAAGTGACAAGCTCATTCCAGTAGTGGAGTACTGCGGAGGAATTAGAGAATAATTTAATTTGCAGATGTAAATTAGCTGTTGCTAATTAGATTGAAATAAAGAGATTCTTCCCTCTTCTAGAGATATGTCACTGCAAAAATTTTACCCTCTTCGGTCCAACAGTGTTTCTTCCTCGGATCAGGCAATTGGATTGGGGAGGCATGTCAGAAACTTTCCAGGCATAATTTTATATCCAAACATTTGAAATTCAAACGATTTGATTGCGAGAGCCCATTTGTCTAATTTAAGAAAGCTTCGAATTTATTCGATCTGTTAGTAATGTCTTCATGCAAATGAGATTCTGAGTGATTTTGAAGATTCGGTTGGTGCACGGAGTTGGAATATTTTAAGAGTTGCATATTTTTGAAGTACAATTTATGTTTCTTTATTTTTAATGCAAAATATTTGTTCTGAATGTGGATTTTATTTTGTGTGTAGATAAGACCCCTTCCATATTTATTTCACTTTGTTGTCAAAAAGGGATCCTTTTATGGCAATTTTGATTTTAGTTTAATTTACGTCACCTTCTCAATCAACACAAGGACTACTGGAGTGAGTAAATATTAACGTCGCACTATTCAGCTATTCGATGGCTTTTAGTGACGGACCTTGTAACTTTGAACCATGGTCAAGTGACTAACGCAACCCGGAGCTGGCAACCACCTCTCGTAACTTCCACACCACACCAACGAGAGGACTTACGCTTCGCCAAATTTAACGTGCATCGCCCCTCTCTGCCTGGGGGATCTTCAGTGTTCCTAGGCTCGAACTCGAGACAAGCCAGCCATGAGTCCGTTACCTTGACTACTAGGCTACAGTGGCCACAAAGAGCTATTGGTGACGGAATTTGTAATTTTGAGCCACGGTCAAGGGACGTGTAAGTCACCTTAGCGATTTTGACTCAGAAATAACGTGCATCAGCTTTTGTAGAAGTCAGATTTTTAGTGGCACTAGGAATCCAACACGGGACTCGGCAGCCCCTTTCACGAGTTCATGACAAATAGTAATTGCAAGTAACTATCATATAATCATATTTAAAAATTAATTTTTTGAAACATAAAATTGATTATTTTTATAAATGACTATCAAGTGTCAATATGTGTTCTTTTATAATAAAATACTAGTACGATCTCTGAATATGTATTTAGAGTGATAGAATTGGTAGATTTGAGTCTCTGGTATAATTTGTCTCCAATTTCTGAAATTTCTTAATTCTACCATAAAAAAATTGGTGCAATATTTGTTTCCTTAACTTTCAATAAAAAATTTTATGAAATTGTATACATGAAGGCAATTTTTTACTTTTCTAATAATCTTATTCCAATAGATTGAAACTTTATTTTGATGCGTCAGGGCATCTTAAATGTCTGATTGTTTTTCATTCTTACTTTTTTCAGTATAAATTTATAGTTTAATATAATAGTTTAGATGCATATATAATCACGTTATAAAAGATATTTTGCGTATGGAAACGCAATAAAAGGATACAGTGGCGCACACAAGGGGGTGTCCTAATATATATAATATATATAAATATATATTATATATTTTAATTATAAGTACTTTATTAAATTTACGTTACGTATATATATATATATATATATATATATATACGTAACGTAAAATTTAATAAAGTACTTATAATTAAAAATTAATTTCATTATTACTGCTAATTATTAATTAAATAATTT
This sequence comes from Trichonephila clavata, assembly GCA_019973975.1. Lineage (NCBI taxonomy): Eukaryota > Metazoa > Arthropoda > Arachnida > Araneae > Nephilidae > Trichonephila > Trichonephila clavata. The sequence continues at coordinate 9,512 of BMAO01029753.1, read as the reverse complement.
ATTTTTTACTGTTTTTGTTCACAAAATTGACAAAATCAGAAGAATCAATTGATGTTGTCTTGAGGTTTGTTGAACGTTGGGGGACTTTTGACCAAGGAACCCCCTTCCCCCCTGAACAATTTTTGTGCGCGCTACTGAAAGGATATATATGACAATTTCCTGATATGAAATAGCCATTGCAATCAAAAACTTTTGAGAAACGCAATGCCTGGTTTTAAACTCATCAATCTGATAGCTTAATGACTTCGAGTTATAAATGCCAACATTGAAAAAAAAACTTATGTAACTTTTTTTATGAAATTACCCTTTCACGCATGCACGCGCACTCATACATGCACACACATACATATACACACGCACACACACCACAATTATCAAGGAAATTAATATTTCTATAAATAAATATACAGGAATATAAAATCTAAGATGTCTGTGTAATTTTGTAACTTAATACATTAAATTTCTTTTTTCTAACTTACTAATTTTTGTAATCCAATTACTGCAAATTGCCATCGAATTATAGTTAAATAAAGTTGTTTAATTTTTAGATCTTGTTCCGTGTAAGTGGGAGTCCAATAGAATTTAAGTGTTTTATTCGAATTACGATTAAAGAAAATTAACGAATTTATGCTAGAATATTTATTGAATGCATCGATAATTATCATTGTCTTTTGAACAAAAATAAATCGCATGCATCCCAGTTATCTAATTAATTTACCGCACTGTAAATTGAAAAGTACATACGATTAATTAACTTATATATGCGAATTGATAAATTATTCTAATTCTTTATTATATTCAAGGAATGCGTAATCACAATTTTATAATTACACGAACCTCTGTCTCACTATTGCATAATGCCACTCTTAATAATATAAAAGGGAAACAAGTGTATATGCGGATAAATCTCTCTTGTTGAAGTAATTACGTTTGGAAATATTTCGTAAATATATTCTTACTTAAACATAAAGTTAAACACTTATTTCTAGAATTTTTCAATGCCACTATTAATGCATAGAAATATTTATGTATTTGTGAATACTTCCTATAAATCACGGCCAACCAAATAAACAGGTTGGTTGAATGAGAAATTTTCCAGTAATTGTTTCCTTTCAATTCAAATTATCGGAGCTCCCATCTAATTACATTTCAGACTTAGTGAATTGGAATGATGGATATAATGGCCTAAAAGATGGACGAATAGTAGCTTTATTTTAGTTAATGCCTCCTCCAATGAATGATATAGCGCTTTTATACTCTCACGCTTAAGAAGTCTTTCCTTGAATTTCATTAGAATTTTATCCATATGTAAAATAAATAAAGTGCTATTCGTATGTTTAAATATAACGATTATTAAACTAATTATTCTTACTTTGAAAATATATTTCTGATTTTTATTTACTGTATCTTGCACGCTTTGTAGGAATATTATATTATATATTATTTAATGAAAAATTTCAGGAAAAGAATGATTAAAACCATGTTATAAGAAACATTTGATTTTTTTAAGAAAAATATATTTACTAAAAGTATAATTTAGAATGTAAGGTAAGTTAAGGAATTTTGCTCAAAAATAAGATTAATGTTGTTGTTGTGACTAATGCCACCTGTCTGACGTAGTCAGATCGAGGCCCACAAAATTCATCATGGCATAGGGTTAGATTGTACGCCTGTCGTTAGCCGTGCTTTGAGCACCATGCAGGTGACAGTATGTTTTGGCTCGGTTCTATCCCAATTTTGAGGGAGAACACCCTAGGGGTGGTCAGGGGCCTCCCACCTCTCTTCCCCTTCCGCCAACCTCACGAGAGGACTTGCGGCTCAATGGCTATCTAGAGTACTACCAAGCCGCGAAGGCACTATACATTTACAAACATCTATGCCTTCTCCGGGATTCGAAACCAGGCCCTACGTTTTCTGTTTTTGATCAAGAGCTTTAAAAAGTTCCATCTTCATTTTTAGCAAAACAGAAGTTTGCTTTCCTTTGTGTATGCAAAAAAAAAAAAAAAAAAAAAAAAAAAAAAAAAAAAATAGTGCGAACCCAAATCACTGATTTTTACTCGTATTACGATACTTTGCCCTCGCCAACGAATTCTAAAGCCAATTGATGAGAAATCATATGCTTTTGTGTGTCGTTTGTAAGGTTAGAGGATGAAAATAGCTTAGATAAACAAATTTGGCTCATGTCACAGGCTATTCTGAAGGTATTTCAAAACCATGTTAGCCTCCTTTGTACAAAACATGTGAAACGACCTCTCTTTCATTTCACACACCTCTTATATCTAGCCTGTTATATTTTTCCGTATTTTGTTCATATCTAGAAGAGAAATCTTTCCGCGTTAAATGATTTTCGTTTCGTGTTAAGAGAAAAAATGCATGAAAATAGTTTGGGGGAACCGTTGAATAATTCCGTAATAACCTATATGTTGTCTTATGTGTTTTCGTGTTAAACGTATTTCACTGTATATATTTTCATGCATTTATTTTCTCTTAACACAAAAAAGTTCGCTTAACACGAACATATTTCTATTCTGGGAATGAACAAAATACGGAAAACATCTGCCGCAAAGACGATATTTAAGATGGGTGTGAAATGAAAGAGAGGGGATTTCAAATGTCTCGTAGAAAGGAGACTAACATGGCTTTGAAACACCCTCGGAATAGTCTGTGGCAGGAGCCAATTTTTTTTTTATCTAAGCAACTTTCACTCTCCACCCCATACAAACGTCACACAAAAACATCTTATCAGTTGGCTTTGAAAGATTTTGGTATCGCGAAATTTTGTAATAAATTTCAAAAAATCCTTGTGAATATTTTTTTGTTTCATTGATTTTTATTCAATACATGCATATACAATACACTCTAATAAACTATACTCTAATAAACTTAATTTTGTACATATGTTTTACATATATTTGCAATGCCTTTAAGGTATCTGACTACCCTAAAATTGTGAATTTTGCCGGAAATTGATAAATTTTTTTCTGAGTTTATTTTATAAGCCATCTGATTAGCTTTATAAAAATACCAAGTTTATTATGTTTCATTCACTAGAACAAAAACTACAAGTGTTTTAGTAAAAACAGATGCCTTTACTTTAAGCAAGATGACACTTTAAAACGCGTTTTATTCGAAATGAGTTTTTTGAAAATGTTCAAACGGGGCCAGCGATTGCTCAAAACGTTTTGAAAATAATTAATTGAAATTTTTTTGTGTATGTTCTGTTCAATAGTAGAAGTATTTTAACCTTCAGATTTATCAATACTGTTTTATTACAAAATTTACAGCCCCTTATGTGAATATAATCACTGTTTTTTTAAGCAATTTCATATAATAACTGAGATAAAGTGCTCTAGTTTTTGTAAAAGAAAATATCTCTTATCCTGAAGGTCATTTCAAAAATGAATAACATAGCAACGCATTAGAATGAAAAAATTGAATATTTGCTCATAAACTTTTTGTATAGAATGGGCCATGTTTGTGTTTTTTGTTGTTGTTTTTTTGTAAATTTTGACCAATTTTCTCCCATTTTAGTAGTAATAATTTCTTTTTCTCATCTTAATTTTAGCATATTTTTCTTAAAATGTACTAAGCACATCTAAAAGCAACGAAAAAATCCCCATATCTTCATTTTTTAAATAAAGTTGTCGCAAGTAGTCGGATAGCTAAATATGAAATTCTTTTGACACGAAAAAATTTTTCAGTCTCTTCAGTTTCATGTTAAACGATTTTTACTATATATGGTGATTTTTTTAATCATATCTCCTTATTTTAATAGTTAAAGTTTTACATCTGGGATATAAAGTGATCTCATTTTACATGTATCGATCTCATTTTTTTTTTGTTGTTAAAAATTCTCCTATCCGGAATCTGAGGTAATTTACTTTAAAGAGTAAGAAATATATTACAGAGTTAATTTTATTGAGTCAACATCAAATTAGTTTTTCATATTCTACATAAGACCAATTCCTTAAAAGCATATGTATTATTTTTTTTATAACTAAACTTATTACTTTTAACTTTGAAAAGAAAACTTATACCATTACTTTCTTGGCACATTAGTACAACTTTCTTTTCTATTTATTAAAACAAGTAATATAAATAATATGTCAGAAAACGTATCATTAAAATTCAGTTCAAATCAACTTTTCCAAAGATATCGAGCATAGTGAGTAGAGTAAAAAGTATTAAACAAGAAAAAAAGAATTATTTCAAAACTGATACTAAACAATCAGTATTGATATAGATTTAAAAAAGTTATTCTACCGAAAAAAAACAGTGTCTCAAAGTCTCCCCCCCCCCAAAAAAAATACTCTAATTAAAATACTTTTAAACTATAAGAATTATTTTTTATTGTTCTCATAATTTTTTTATAACTTCTAAGAATTTAGAACTTGGCGTACTTTAAAATTTTTATCACAACTAAACGTCACAAGACCTCAATTATAAATGCAGCATACGTGATTTGCATGACTACATACGAAGCAAACAAAGGATTGTCTGCGATAACACCTCCAAACTGTCTCAGCATGGTATAATCTCTGAATTTCAAACGCCATCTTGATATTCAAACCACCGGTAAAGTATACTACGGAAATGGAATATCTCAGCTAGTGACAGTGTTTTGAACGCAATTCAATTTACGTCTTAGATAAAGACCACTGATTCTGAATGACGTGCTTTTAGAATCATATCGTGTAGTTCCAAACAGACGGTCATGTGCCCAGATAGCAGAATGAATACGCATTTAAACGGTGCACGGAAACAGAATGATAATAGTGGTGGGATATCTTATCTATTCGATTGTTTTGTAGTTTCACTTTCGCTTAAGATTTAATGAAATGTTATCTTTAATTTGAGGTTTAGAAAAGAATTTTTATATTATATGCACATAAATGATATTTTTTTCTTAAATTAGATATATTCCAGTAAAAAATTGTCCAGAATATAAATCAATCATAGAACCATCGAAATGACAAACCTTAATTTTGAATTTCATTTCATTAAAAGGAAAAGTATACCATTTCCGACTCATTATGTTTCATATAAGAATTTTGCTTGATTTTTCTACGTTGAAATAAAAGCGATGGTTTTTTTAAAAAAATATTCTGTTTAAATATATATTTTTAAATACTTTTTAATGATTGACTCTGAGATTGATGCATTCGTTTGAAAGGTTAATTTCAGCAAGATAGATTTAAAGGTAACAAAAATATAACGCCTCATAAATTCTTATGGAAGTCATCAATATATTCTTTAGATATGTTTTTACTGACATAGTGAACTTCCAAGAGTTTCAAAACTGTTACTGTTTCTCTAAAAAGTAAAATGAAAAATTTTTATACAAAATAAAATATTTCATAAAAAAGAAATAAAATATATAAGATTGTTATTAAAAATTGCTAATGCTGAATAATTCCAAGAGAGATACCAAAAAACATTTGGATGACATATTTTTTTACGTCATTCCGATTTAAAGTTCTGTCCATGCTACAAAACTACCGGTTAATTGAAAAATGATGTGACCATTTTCAGAGCATCATAAATTTTTATAGAATAAAGTTTTTTACTTGAAATATTCAGTGGGGCTTCCTTTTGCATAATATACTTAAGGTAAACGTTTAGCCAAGCCAAAAGAACTTTCTCGAACATTTTGAGGGGAATTTTTCTAACTTCCTCTTTGATTGCTTTTCGAAACCCTTGAAATGTTCTTACTTTACATCTGTTTAATTGTTTTTTCAAGTATCCCCATAAAAAATATTCGCAAGAAGCAACAGTCGGGGGGAATGGTAGCTATATCTCATAACAAAGAATTTTTTTAATTATTATTTTTTTTTATTTTTCAGCCATTTTGTAGTTGATTTTACAGTATGACTTGGGCAGAATCTTGGTGAAAAAAAAAATAAAAGTTTCCCTCGAAGGTAAAGACGTTTACCTTCTTTAATTAAGTGCTTCAAAACGTTTTGCTGATAGTACAAGGGGTGATCAAATGAAAAGGTACGAAACGACACGGTGGGTACAAATATAGACTTTATTCAAAATATACACCATAGGCCTGAGCACAACGATCCCACTGATGAACAAGCCGCAGGATTCCTTGTTCCCAGAATTCCTGTGGCTGTGAAGAGACCCAGTCCTTCACAGTGTCCTTGAGTACGTCGTCCGAGTTGAAGCGCTTTCCTTTCAGGTGTTTCTTCAGTGGACCAAACACATGAAAATCGCAGGGTGACATGTCCGGACTGTAGGACGGATGGTCCAACGTCTCCCATTGGAACTTGTCCAGTTCCATTTGTGTGACTCTGGAGACGTGTGGACGCGCGTTATCATGGAGCAGACCCACACCCTCCGTGAGCAGCCCGGTCTTTTGTTCTTGATGGACCTGCGTAGGCGTCGGAGTGTCTCACAGTACACATCGGAGTTAATGCTTTTTCTGTGCTCGAGTAATTCTGTGCTCGCATCATTTGGACGCCGCTTTTTATAAGAGCCTTTGCTCTCTCATGCGGGCACCCGCGCATGATCCGATCTCAGTCAGAGTCTCCAATGGCATCCGAGATGTCTCGCTACAGTCTCCTTGGCGGAATATGCAAATATTTAACTGTTTCATTTTTATGTCGTTTCGTACCTTTTCATTTGATCACCCTTGTATATAGTATCAATTTTAGCCTTTGGTTCTACACAAAAAGTGGTTTTGTTAAGCCATGAGAGGACATATCCGTCCATACCATAACACCTGACGGCTAACTTGCCTTTTCCTAAGCAGCTGCGTCTTTGCGACGCTTTTCGCGTGAAATACATGTTGTATCTTCGTTTCGCCAGTTGTGGATGGCATGTAAAATAGTGCTTTATCCGAAGTCTATCTTTTGTATCTACTTTTGCGTAACATTAAATAGAGAAGCCAAGAGTCTTTTCTTCATTTTACTACGATCTTTGTAGACATTTGATGACACCTGGTTTATTCGCCTTTTTAAAGCCGGTTTTCTTTATCCAAACATATTGTCGATTGCGATATCTATAGTTTCTTTACCAAAGTTCTTTGAGGCAGAGTATTTTCTACAGCAATAAATCTTTTCAACTTCTGTTTTTCTTTTTCATTAAGGACTTCCTTTCGTTCACATTTTTTTCCCAGGGGTTTTGATTGCGAGCTAAACTTTATTTCATTTCGAAGTTTAGATAGAAATATATAAGGAAAATGTGTGTTTTTGGTTTTTAAATGCTTTATATATATATATATATATATATATATAGCAGAATTTCAACAGCCCTCCTCCAAGAGGTTTAAAATTTTGTTCGGGTTTTGAGGATCCAATTTCGGTACTATAATTTATTCCCAATAATAAAAAAATGGTAAGATTAGTTATTTAAATGTTTCATTTTTAAAATAAAACCAGTTGCAAGACGACAGAAATTCACCATAAATAGTTTATATGTTTTTAAAGTTGGTCGCACTAATTTTGAATCAACCGGTACAGCTTATATTCTCACAACTAACGGTCTAATATCTTAGAATCTTTCTCTTTCTTGCTTTCTATACTTACTGAATCTGTACAAATGCATGATATAGTGATTCTGATGATATTAAGATTGTAAAAAGAGATGCATGTGATTTAGTTTAAATTTTTCTTTTCCATTTACAATATGGGATAAGGTTTAAAGTCTCACTATATAATCTTGTTACAAAAACTTTTTTTTAACATTTAACTTGATAAAACATTTAATATATCTTCAAATTATTTTATTATATTCCAAATTGTTTTACGTGTAATATGCTCATTTAGATAAGCAACGTAAATGCATGTTATTCTAAAAAAATGGAGTTTTTTCCCCTTAGCTTTAACAAAAAATAATGATTTTGTGCAGTTTTAATAAGAAAATTATAAAGTATACTAAAACAGGGGACGGCAGCCTAATAGCTGTGCTGTGCCAAACCAATATACCAATATGATTCAGTGTGCAACGAAGTAGGGAATATATGTAACAATTCGATTCTCTTGGTAATACATCCAGAATTAGAGAATAGAGTCAAAAATATAGATTTAGAGTCTCATGGTGTATTAATTATGCTTGATTTAAAGATATTTATGAACATAAAAATAACAAATTCCTTCAACATAAATACAAAATTAAAATTGGTACACATGCTATGTATCTCTTAAAAATATTTATTAAAATAAGAAATAAACATAAATTATAAATATTCCTGCAATATAGGGAAATAAAAAGTTAAAGTTTTAATGCAAATCATGTACCTGTAAAGCTCTAGTTAATATCGCAATATCAGAAGTATAATTTGTGGCATCCAGTTTGACACATGATTCTGAATGTTTAGCTTTTAAATAAATCTTTGTGGTCCAAAAAATATTTTATATGGAAAAAAATGTTCCCATGTATATGTAGAACCATACGCGGAGAGCAGACCAGATGCGTACAATTCTATTCAAACAGCTAAATCACCAAAAAAAATGACACACATTAACATAAAATAGCGGTCAGTTAATCGATAGATTTATATTCCAGATCTTTTCATAATTCAACACATTTTGCTTTCAATAACTCTGAAGATTTTTTTTTTTACGATGCTACAATGAGTGATGCTTCATTTTACCAGTGTTGCACAATGGTATTTTTATTTGAGTTGAATATTTAACGGTAAGAAAAAGTAACATTTATACAAAGGATGCTTTTTTTTTCATAAACCCCACAAGCAGATTTTATAGCAAGAATTAAAAGCAAGAAATAGTCTTCACACACACACACACACACATGCCTTAGGCGTATAAGGGAGAGACAAAGAGATTTAGTTTGATCCCATAATTTTGTAGACTGCCACTGAGGATTGCTCTCAGTGCCACATATGGCGTGCGTGTTATAGGTTGCCGATCACTGTACTAAACGATAATTGTCTAGAAGTTTTATTTTGTTAAATTGGCCTATTTTTTTAATGAAAATGAATTTTACATTTGAATAGTGTTTAATAAAATTTGACGAAGTATGATTTTTACGTGGAAAACAGCGCAATTGCACATGTAAAACGTAGTGCAACTTAAACATAATGCAATTGCAGAGCCCCATGGACTTAAAAATATCCTAAGTAATTCGATGACTTTGAAATCATTTTGATAAATATTTTCTAAGATAAAAAAAAGTTCTCCGTATAATAGTAGTACATTTTATTAAATAAAAGGGAAAAAAAAACAATTTTATATAAAATCTGGTGATTTGGGCAACTTCTGAAGAATTTTTTTTAACTACAAATTTTTGTGTCAATTTTTAAATAAAAATTTACATACTTTGTTATCTCACATTTCTGTACAGTCAAAGATCTTTCGAATTCTGTTGATTTATAACTTGAGTTAAAAATTTCCTTCACATAAAGTTAAAGAGCATATCAGCGCTCCAACGAAACAATTCTAGTTTCTTTCAATTTATTGTATTGTCAAATGCAGTTTCATAACGAAACATTCAGGTAACATTGTTATGTCAAACGGATATCGATCCTACTATTCCAGACTTGAATT